>JAGVSQ010006157.1:0-16743 GCA_022683975.1 Rhyacophila evoluta
TAGATTAACCGCGGTTTCGTCACATTCATAAAGAATCAAGACGCACGCGACACGATCCTGAAATAATGAGTAGTCAAATAAAACAACCAAAACATGGTTAGAAGAGACATTATCATTTTCGATGTTCAATAGTTTAGCAGACATGCAAGGAAGAGACGCGTGGGTAAACCGGCACGCGAGGGTGAATCAACGGGACCGAAATATCTTTTTTCTTCGTACAGGTAAGCACGCGTGTATTGCCAGTCTCAAATTATCATTTGGATGAAACTGGGTGTGCATAATAAATTAATTTTGATCGCCACTACATTACGTAATGATTAAGGACAGGGAAAAAATAAAAGCACAACTGAATCTAAACGAATTTAACGTCACACAAAACCGTGCAACGGTGTAAGTATGTCGATAATTAAAACGCTTTAATTAATAGTTTCATAGGGCGTCATGTATCAAATATCAAGTCCTGCACTTTCATTTAAGCCTTGACATACAATACTAATTTTTGCTAAAGAGAAATCATATCATCTGTTGTATGAGGATGAACGAATAACGCAGTTTATGTTATATTAGTAAGGTAGTTTCTTGCGATGTAAATAAACAATTTCATTTGCAATTCTAGAGCCTTGCTTATGAACGTTTAAATAAGAGCCGTGTACCTGTCTCATTCGAAAATCTAGATTTATGCATATATTAGATATCGACTGTGGAAAGGAAAAATGACGCAATCCACATATAACAAAATTCACAGGAGACACAAAAAACGTTTATTCAATGATTTAAGCCAAATTCAAAACATCACATTGGAAAGCCTTGAAGTGTGTGAAGAATAAAACTGGTATCTCATATACTCAATAAGATATATATTTAATAAATTATTTAAGAAAAACTAGTAAAATTGATTAGGCGGAAGCTCCTTTTCCTGGTCGCAAATTTTACAGGGCATCCTATTTTAAACTTAAAAGCTAAATTTAGACACAAATTCGGCATTTTCAGCTTACTTCCTTTTGACATACCGTGTATTATTTTGTATAGATTTTAATTATCGAATAAAAGCTATTTCAAAAAATTGAGGGTTGAGTATTTTTCCCTTTCCACGATCGATATAATATTATATATTGCAGCGAAAACAATCGCTTCAGATATTATTCACCTCTCTGTCAAATAAATTGTGTTCGTTTTCATTAGTACCTAGTAGAAACAAGGCTTACTTGAGTAGAAGTCTTCGATAAGGCAGTTATTTTTCTGATGAAATATTCTTTAAATGCATATTACACTACACAATATTAAGTGCTCTTACTGAAGAGTGGGCGTGGTCTCTTGTATGTGCTTTAAGTGCCTAAGGCTTACTACACCGCACTTGTAAGGGTAAGGGTGCCTTGAAATTGTGTAGTGTAATAGGCCTTTTGGCAGTGTGCAATATGTACACATAAAAATATAAAAGCAAACGATGAACTGATCAATATTTAAAATGCTGTCAACGTAGTAAGAATCCAATAAAATTCGAAATACTAAATCTTTTCTACAAAGATTTAGCGAGCTAGTACTGACAACATGTCTAATGTCAGATTCATATCGAATGTCATATTAAGCCCCAAATTTAATATCGAGTGTAATAATACACCTAGACTGCCAAGGATAAGAACGTATTCGACGAGGTGTAAATTTAAAATGTCAAACATTCGTCCCGAAAGTTCATAAATATTAGTGGCACGTTTCAGTATTTATTTCCACGGCATGTTTCACGACTTTATAAGCAATGTTTGAAATGCCAGTCGCGCGGCTAGCGACTGTGAAAAGAGCAAGTGGCCAATATAAAGTGAGTTTTGGACACATGAAATATTTATATAAACTGTACCGCGTGAATATATACATCTAGCCCAGAAAGAAGACAACGCGTACCTACAAGATCTTATACTCTTTTAAAGACAATGAAAGAGCCCAATGGATTGAGTATTTAACTAGTATTATTTATATAAAGAATGTCACAAATCGAATGCAATAATAACAAGATTTTTAATATGAAATTAATACAAGTCGAATCCAGCGTTCCCTCTAATTGTTTCGTCGTGTGTGGGGGCAATCAACTGATGTGTGCGGTCCATCAACTGATGTGTGCGGGACATCAACTTATGTGTGCAAGAAAAAAAGACGAGTGTCACAATTTGAATGCAATAACAACAAGAATTTCAATATGAAATCAATACAAGTCGAATCCAACGTTCCCTCTAATTTTTTCGTCGTGTGTGCGGGCAATCAACTGGTGTGTGCGGGCCATCAATTTACGTGTACAAGAAAAAAAGGCGAGTGTGCATTGATAAAATTAAGTAGTCAACAAAATGTACCACGAAATCATAAATTACATTTTCCCAATATATAGGTTACGTATAAACCCTATCATAAAATATGTTATTACACAAAACAAAAATATGGTCACAAGTTCCATTCTTTGAAATGTGTGCGGGGGATCAAGACTTGTGTGCGAGAAATTCTTAACACATGTGCGGCCGCACATGCGCACATCTTAGAGGGGACGTTGGTAGAATCCCGTCATAACGAAACTCGTACGACCACTTTTTTTGCTTCGTTATACTGAATATGGAAAAATATTTTTACATATATATTGTACGAACGTTTATTCAGGACAACGAAAATATACTTTATACGAGAAAAATCTTTACTTTGGTATTCGTTATAAAGACATTTGACCTGTACTAAGAAGATTTACAAATAAAGATGGACAGGAATAAAAATTATCCAGGAATAAAGACATTGCCAGTCATTGGATCTTAATGAGAGCCTTTTTACAATGAATAGGATATACGCGTTTATGAGTTTTAGTTAGAAAAGAAAGGCTAATTAATACTATGTATATATGCTTTAAAATTTGAAAAGAATGATCGTAGTAAAAATAATAAATTTAAAACTATTTGAATTTTTTAAACTTTCATATCATTTCTCGTCCTGCATGTGCTCGTACACTTTATCATTGTATACGCGAGACCTACCCTAATATCTGTATCATGTACATTAACTAAGCTATTTTATTATTTAAATATCATTAGCGTGAAAACAGAAGAAGAATAAAACAATTACCCTAATGGATATCTATAAAAATCCCACTCATAGTTTTTGCCGAATCTAATATTAATATCACTATCCACTTAAGATATTAATGTGGCTTGTATGAGAAAGAACTATTGTTGTCGATATGAATATTAAAATATAAAATAAAGTGTCTTTGTCTCCTCGGGTACTCGAGAGGTTAGCGTGCCTACTCGCATTCGGGGAATGCGGGTTTGAATCCCATATCTGTCAGATTTAAAAAAAATGCAGGATTGATACCATTTATGTTGAGCAATTGTCTGACAAACAACTCACGTAAAAATAATCTGCCAAGACATGTTTTCACATTGCGGAGATCCATATGCTCAACTTTCGGAGTGGACGTGGTAAAAAATATAATGTTGTGAGTATATAAAAATATCGATAATAGAATCAGGCAATCAAACAATGCAAAGTACCGACGCTGATAAAGAAAAGCGAAAACGTAAGAGCACTGAGAAGCCAACAAAGGAATCACTTGAATAATTGAACTAAATAAACGATATTATTTTTATTTAATCAAAAATTAAATACTTGCAATACTAGAGAATGGATTAAGTGATTGGCTGACAACAAATCCTTGTGAAAATTTTGAATACGGGAAATGGTTAGTTATTTCTTATATCATACTTGTATGTTGCAATATGATTTACGCAGTATTCTTCGGGGTTTTTCATTTTACTACGATCCACAGATTGAAGATGATAGTCTCGATAGAAGATACTAGAAATTATAAATTCCTCGTAAACGTATCCTCCTCTTAAAAGTGATGCCTGCGAAAGTAGTGCTTGGGGACAATTGCTAGATAAATACAACCCATTAAACACAATAAAAAAGATGACGGCCGAATTTCGCATTGTCGCACACCAATAATATTATATGAAGATATTAAAAAATTATTATTTAAGAATAATTAGGATTTGAACTATGAACTACTGCTTCATAATGTGTGCAAAATATCTGCAGGTAAAATTAAAAAGTAAGTGCTTAAGAGGCACATCCATGCACGTCAAATATGACATGTTTGACATCAGACAAAGTAACACAATTGTTGATGCAAGAACTTGTACGAGAGACAATGACAATGATAACAGGTGAATTAAGTTGGATAATTTTTTTTTAATTTTCCCGCTTAGATAAGAACGTCTATTGTTTACTCAAACTCTTGTCGAGTAAGAACTACAAAACAGAGATGAACGAAATGACGAAAAATGTACGTTTTCCAATTTCAAAAAAAAAAAATAGACAATATTCATAGAATTCTAAACAAAAGCTTTACATTATGTCTGGCACGCAGGTTGGTAAGAATTACTTTTAAAATAATATTCAAATATGGAACATGTCAACGGATGGTGAAAAAATAAACAAAATCTGTTTATATGAGAAACAACGTGGCTTACATTTTTTTCAAATATGACAACTCCGACACATGCATTCTTCGAAACTTGCATAAAAAAACTCGCCACATTCCTATATCCGTGCCTTCGAGACATACAACGTTGTGAATATAAAGCTTGAATCATATTGCACGGCATTTCGGCCTTACGCTATAAATGGCAGTTTTATAGGTCATAAAACGATTCTAATGCAAAATATCATGGTTACTTCAGGAATTAATTTAATTAATTCGACTAAAGAATTTATTAAGATATGCTACAATGTAATGCTAAGAGGGATTGTTTGTTAGGTTATTATTTACCTTCAATGCAAACGACGTGATCTCTTATCTGCTGCGCTACAATCCCTTCAGGGACCAGCTCAATAAGGTCGTAAATGGCATAAATCGACGGATGAACACTTTCAAACCGTTGTATCTCCTGCCTTATTGACAAGGAGTTGTTGAAGAAAGGCTGCAATTGCGGCCTGGAACTCATTTTCGGGTATTTAAAAATACTCTCAAAACAAAACAAAAACTCAACACACTATCACACCACTGGTCAGGAAATATTTCGACACCATAGAATTTGACAGCACCGTAAACAAAATATTTCTTTCAGGTGTCACAACTTATTAAATTTTGTTATGTGTCACAATTTATCCAATACTGAATGCACTGCCCTCCATTATATTTAACGTGACAAATATACACTGAATTCTTAAGTAAAATATTAACTTAATTTAATAATAAGCAAAACTTCACAAAATGTAAACACAGCAGAGACTGTACTCCCACCTCGGCGGCGGCCATTTCTAAACTGCATTTTTTAGGTTAGTGTTGCTGTAACACGAAATACACTTTTTCCCGACTTTTATCTGAACACGACAGACTATTTATCGGGAATGTGTATATGTGAAATGAATGAAAATAATATACATATATATAATATGAAAAGAAAAGTACATACTCGTTTCTCGAGAGAAAATGATAACAATTTTAGTTGACTATTTAATTATATCAGGCATAATAATGAACGCAGACATTTTCTTTATTTAAGATTGATTAAAAAGAATTTCAAATTAGTTTAAATCAATATTTGTTGATAATTATAAAACCCGTTTTTAAAAAACCATTTGCATACTTGTATAAAATGATGTTTTTCATTTTTTTGTGTTTTATTGTCTTAAAATCTTATTTATAAATAGTAAAATTATTAATGACAGTTATAGTTTTCACAATTATTGGTACCTATAAAGCAATGTCACTTTACCGTACGGATTTAAGTTTTTTAACAGATTAATCCCTTGTATGTGCAACTGTTTCTTTTTCGAACAAACATTTTAATTTGATAACAACTTGTAACTTTACACAATTGTCATATTATAATACATAAAATAGTATGTCATGGGTAAATTTTAATTTTAATTAAATTTAGGTTATAATTTAGATCTGGCTGAAACTTTTCATTGTTATTGTTATGTACGTGTGTTTAGAGTTGATCAAAAGATACAAATTTTAAATTTAAAATCTTAAATCATCTTCAAAGACTAGATGAACAATGTTCTAATTTCCAGTTGGCTAAAATAATGTAAATAAATATTATTTATTGTAAGCATTATAGTTCAAACAAGTTTAATCAAAATACCTTATTAAAATAAAAAATATTTATATCTGGCAATTTTCACAGTGTCAATTGTATGCGATCGAAGCGCCACGTATTAAGAAAAAGTATTTAATTTGGTAGAGGCATCTATTGCCAACTTTTAAAGACGTATTGTGTGACAATAATGGAGCTACTATTTTATAAATACTATTTCTGGCTGTTAATAGATGGCACACAACAAAACATTATCATAATCTAATTCGTACGTAAATAAATAATTCTATAAATTACATAAATAATACTTGTCACTGTTCTATACTTCGAAGCTTATAATATAACATATTAGGTTTTTTATAAGTATTTAAAAAAAATGTATATATCAGTTGCAATACCAGATATCACAAGTATATTCCATGAGGCACAAAATACAGTATGTATGTGTAATTATATTATAATGTATGTTAAACAACACGCAATACGTGTTATTTGTGTAATATTCATTTAAATTTATTAGGTGACTTGAAGATAATTATTATTTTCTTTCTTTTACGGGTATAATAAATATTGGTTTTCTAGTATACTAGTCGTAATTATAATATATGGCTTCCGCCATGTGTCATATGGCACTTATAATAGGACAAGTATAAGACCGATGGTATGATAAATGCCGCGGCGACAAGAGCGACGGCGGCAAAACGACGGTGTTTTCGCACTGTGAAACTTGCTCACTCACCTATTTATTACCTTGCCGCCGTCGCTCTGCTATCGTACCCTTGGCCTAAGAATTATAATTCTTCTTAAAGTTGGAAAACTGTGTACTATCAATTATCCGTGGAAGTTGGGGAGGAGGAGCCGGGATAGTTGAAAAACACAAATAATCCGAGCTATGATAAATATGGATAATTGATCATTACTTAAGAATAATTATTTGTCAGGTCTGGCCAATCCAATTTGCTCCACGTTGCCTCAAAATATTCGCTTCCTTCCATGACTTAGGTTTCCTCATTTTTTAGCCATCACGAAAACAATTTTTTTACTCCATTCCCGAAATTATACTTTCTCGTTTTTTTAGCTTTCACGAATATGCATTATTGTATAACTTCTTTCACAGATTTATGTATCGTCGCGTATTTTAATATTTGATTTCAGTGTCAAATTTACTTTTTTAACATGTATTTACACATCTTAGGGTAAGATTTTGGAATCATAAAAAATCCTATAGTCAAAATTTAAATATATATAATTTGAACATTTGGCACTGATAATTCGTAAACCGATAACCTGCACCAAAATACTCGAGAGTACGCTGTATTCTGTTACACTTTTAATGTTATGGAAGCGCATTCTTCTTTATTAATTCTGATGTATTTCTGATACGGAAGAGTATTTTGTATCACTGAATATAGTCGTTGTAAATAATTTAATAAAACAAGAAATAAAAATGGATTAAAAAATAGACATTAAGTGTGTGTATTGACTGTGTGCAATTTTGTGAGAAATATTTCGACCCCATGTATTCAACTCGACGCAATATTTCACTTAGTGTACTAACATCATGTGATGAGATAGTGCGTGAGGTATTACATAGTAAATAAATATGTGAATAGATCAACGCTTCTCAAACTTGTAAACAGGATATTTTGAACCCTTATTTTTGTTAACGGTATCTTTCATCATCAGCATTATTTTATAATAATTCTTTTGATTCAATTTATTTTCGAGAATAGATTTTATAGTGGTTAAGTTTTCTCGATTTTTTGTATGTGTCTGTTAATTCTACGGTAGCGTAGAGATTAGCGTGTGCGCCTAGAAATCCGTGGAATGCGGGCTCGATTTCAAAATTCAGGACCCTCATTGGGTTAAGAAGTCCCCTGACAAACAATTTTCGTCAAAAATAATCTATCAAGACGTTTTCACATTGCGGAGATCCATATACTCCACTTTTGGAGTGGATATCTTTATACTGTGTAGAATCCGTATACTTCACTTTCGGAGTATACATTGGTAATTAATTTGTTTATGATGAATGCGTTACAAAAACTATCGTCTACTCTCAATGATTGTCTTTTTTCATTATACATTATATTCAGTCGTTATATATCGACCGTGGAAACGAAAAAGGACGTAACTCACACTGAACGAATTTTACAGGAGACACAAAAAGAGTTTATTTGATGATTTTGACCGAAAGTCAAAATATTACATATACACAACCTTAAAGTGCACGAAGACTAAAATTGGTGTTTTATTTACTCAATATATTAAATTAATAATCTATTGAAAAAAAACATTAAAATTAATTAGGAGAAAGCCCTATTTCCTAATCCCAAATTACACGTTTTGTTTTCATACTTAAAAGCTAAATTTAGAGAGTAATACGGTATTTTCAGTTTACGCCCTTTGTGTTAGAACGTGTATCAAGTTGTATATATTGTGATTATTGAGTAAAAGCTATTTTGAAAAAATAATGGGTTGCGTCCTTTTTTATTTCTACAGTTGATATAGAAATAGCGTGTCTATTACTCATTTAGCTCAACCTTTACGCATAGTTTAAATTAAAGCAGTCATATGTTTTTTCCAGTCAGTTTTGTTGATAATTAAGTACAAGGTTTTCTTGTTAATTCGAGTAAATATTTTAGCCGTCGCCGCTTGAGGAGCGCTGGTAAAGATGTTTAAATTTTCCCACCGCGATCTTGATTCTAGCTGTACGCAAGTACCCAGTGTGTTCTCGTTGGTGTAACAATAGAAAACAGGTACCTTTATGTACTAATAACTCATTCAACAAAAGTAGAATACAGTACCTAATATAGTCGAACGTGTGAAGTGGACGCCGGCGGAACTGAAAAAATCGTCTATCTTATTTTAATCAGATTCCATTTAGTATCTTGCCTGATTGGCTTGACAGTGAACATAAAATTCTCGTTCCTAATTTAAAAATCTAATCCTTGACAAATAAATTAAATAGAGTGTCAAGTGTTCGTGTAGGTGATATAAAAATAATACTACGTGACACATATGTGGTATTACTTGATCACCAATTTTATTAAAATATTATATGTATATTATTATAAATAATAGTGGTCAGATTAATATTCCTGCAAATATTGTACTAAATCTATAGCTATACTGTTGACTTTATTCACATCTTCAATAATTCAAAATATAAAAATTATCTTGTGAAAAAATTGCATATAAATTATTAAATATCATAAATTAAATTTCTTATCATTTATATAAGTACGTTAAAAACTTACTGTCTTATTAATATTGTTATGTTATGTGTATTTTTAAATATATTATGAGGAAATTAATGAATAAATTCATATAAAAAATGAAAAAAAGTAAATCAATTAAAATCTTGTTAACAGCAAGATGACCTTTTATCAGAAAATAGTATGGAATAATTAAAATCGTTACTAACAATTAATACAGCAATCGACTTAATTTGTCATATTTATTTTTAATATTTTTTGCAGGAAAATATTGTTGGTTATTCATACAAATGAGTGAAATAATTATATTAAATTCTATCTTAAATGTTAATAAAAATGAATCACATTTAGTAATAATAAATTAATACTTATAACTCAATTAATGCATATTATAATTTTTAAATTCTACCAACTGTAAAAACAATAAAAAAATATCAACATTATTCGTACATTACTAGAAGTTATGGTATTTTCGTGTTTTTCTACCAATTTCAATATTCTAAAATATTTGACAGTATGAATTATGTAATTTTGAATATATTTTTTTATACAGGTGTTTTTAAAATTACATTGATATGACACATTTAATAAATACATTTTTTAAGCGTAGATTGTTTGGTCTAACAAATTTTGTCAATATAATCATTATTAATTTTTTTTTTTTTGAACGGCGGGTTGTATATTGATAATATATGTAACAAACGGCGTAAAAAACGGTGTTATTATATCAATAAAATTTATCTCTGTGTGTATCATGTTCACTCCCAAAGTGGAGCATATAGATCTACACAATGTGAAGACATCTTAACAGATTTTTTTCACGGATATTGCTTGTCAGACAATTGTTTAACCCAATAGACACCCAGTCCTAAATTTTTGGATTCTTAAAAATTCGACACAGGAATCGAGCTCGCATTCCGCGGATTGCTGGACACGCACGCTAACCTCTACGCTACCGAGGAGAAATGTCCCTACTTCATTTAAACAAACTCATTTTCTATGATAGGTACTTCAATTCACAAACTCATGTTAATTTATTTGTAGCTACGATTTTTTTTAGTAATGACTTTAGATCCACCAATATAAGTCATCCACCGGATAGATTTGAAACTAAATTTACCAACACGCAAAAACGATAAACAAACTGCGGAACAACAAACAACAGCGCCTCCACGAATAGACAATTTAAATTGTTATGTTTACTACACAAACATTATAAAAATATAGAATACCCTATAATTAACCCTTTGAGGTGTATGGACGTAAATGTACGTCCGTGAGCCTTTGTTGCCTTATTTTCAAGGCCATTCTTATATTTTTCAATAAAATGTTGTATTTTTATAAATATAAATACAAGATAGTTCTATTAATGGTATGTCAAAGTTAATATCAAATATTTTAATACTAGAAAAAAATATGTAGACACTACGAAAAAATGAGAAAAGAAACAAAATTCTTTCTCTATTACATAATTATAACGGTTAGTAAAGAAACGAAAGATGACTTATATTGCTGTTCATAGAAATGCATAAACTGGGATATAAATCTGTCCTGTGGGTTCATATTTGTTCTCAAGCGCTCATTTGATACCGAACTGAGAGAGGCCACATGTTGTAATGTTATACACATTCTAACCGATTTGGTATAACTTTTCAGTTTATTTTGTTCGTTATTTGGGAATGCAGATCATTGTTTACAAATCGGCATATCTAATTTGATTGAGTTTGTGATATTAGTTGAATTGATAGTAGTGAAAGATTTTAGTGTTTAAAACGTTTGTGCATAAAAAAATTACTCACTAATGAAAGGGTTAATAAATCTAACTAATGATTATTTTATTGTTAAGCTAATAACAATATCTATTATAATGTTTTATTGGTGCAATGTAATTAAAATTTAGTTGCACAAAAATTTTGTGTAGTAATTTTATTGATATATTTACAAGGCGATCAAATTCTTACGTATCATACCAATAATTCTTTACCACGTTTTAAAGATAGTGAAATTGCATGTTTACAAGTAATGTATTGCAACTTTTCTTTTAGAAATAAAATATTATAAAAGTTTTGCGAAATTGGTGCGTTTTTTATCATTATCACTCGGCGAGTAAAGTCAGTCAGTGTTTATAATGCTCTGTGAGTGGTTACAATATTATTGTGGTTGTCAAGAATAAATCATTATCTTTATTATGTGTAATTAACGTAGGTGATGCAGATTTGGTGTTTGTTCGTGCAAAAAGACAAGAGAAATTAAAAAACATTATTATTTTGTGAAGATTTGCATAGTTACACGACAAAATGGTATCGAAAAAGGTGAGTTACATTTTTTACCTTTTTTTATTATTATAAGATGTCCGTTACAAAAGTAAATCTTGTGTATCTCAAACGTTTAACATTGTGAGAATGAATTTTGAATATTTGAAACATAGTAGGTGCTTATCGAATGTGGAAACGAATTAGGACGTAACCCACATAGATCAAATTTACAGGAGGCACAAAAAAGTTTAGTTAATGATTTTGACCCAACGTCAAAAGATAAAATAGGCACTACCTTGAAGTGTATGCTGACTAAAACTGGTGTTTTGTTTCCTCAATAAAATATCGATTTAATGAGTTATTTAAGAAAAACAAATAAAATATACTAGGTGGAAGTTCTTTTTCCTGGTTGCGAATTTCACACTTCATCCTCTTTTCAAACTTAAAAACTAAATTTAGACACAGATTCAGCATTTGCAGTTCACATCCTTTTGGTAGAACTGTATACATTCTGATTATCGATTGAAAGCTATTTTGAAAAATTGAGAGTTTCGTCCTTTTTCCTTTCCACAGTCGATATGGATATTGTGAATACTTTTTTTGAGAGATTTTTTATCAGTCAATTACTCTAATTATCCATCACGTATCTAGCTCTCCATCTTGTAATGTTACGAATATTTTTTCAAATATATTTTTTAAAACAAAATAATTATTTACATTTTTAGAGTAATTTACATATTATAATAAATGTACATACGTAATCATAGCTATTCGTTTAATAATATGTTGTCCTTTATATTATTTACTAGAGGCTATCTGGCAATTAAAGCGCCTATGGCCAGTCAACGAAAACGCGCCTTCTATAAATACATACGTATAGAATAATAGGATATAAATATAAAAGTATTCAAATTCATTGAAATTGAAAAAAAATCGTTGTTAAAATGTATTATATTTTGTATGAAAGTGTAATTATAAGTATATATTACATTTTTTTTGCAGATATTTAAAATTGTATTATAAGCCGGATTTGCCTGAGATGAATATAATTTCATACTTTATTTATTTTAATACTTGGCTATATACAATACTTTTAGTCTCTTCTAGATCATCGACGATGATGTTAAGAGTTGAAAGTATAACAATTGGCCTAGAAAATTATTGTCGAAATAACATGTAAAATTTCACAGCGCCATTATCACCGTTAGGGAAAAGTTATCGTGGCAGATAAATTACAAGCGCGTGTATTAAATCATTATTGATAAAAAGTGTAGGTCTGATTGAGAAATAAATTCTGAAACATATACACAGTTGGAATATCTATGGACGTTGATTTTTATTTAATTTTATTTATAGTACCAACTCCAGATATGCATCTATAAATTTCTCAAATAAATGTGATAGGAAACCATTTCTCGAGAGTCAATTTTTGCGAAAATAATTTTTAATTACAAATAATTTCATTTATAATACAAAGTTGATATTTTAGAAACTAGATATGCACATTTTTGTCATATCATTAATTCATTCTTCTGCAATCTACTGTGCGATAATAAAGTTACGTAACATAATTTAAATTCGGTTTCTATTTTGATTTGGCTTATGAGGACTACGTGATGTGATGTCTAATTTTGTAATGCAATATGCTGTTACCAATTGACGTTTGCTATTGTATTATATATTATTATCATGAAAAGAGGTCACGGAACACCTCTTTGGTACATCAATATTAAATTATGTTAGACATATTATGAAATATCGATGGCTTAATCTGCAAACCAGCCAACTCCATCTGTGTAGCTTTCAGAAGCAATAAAATACTTTGGTGAAAGTGTATGTTACTGTGTGGAGCTGACCGGCGTGTGCGGGTAATTTTGTAAATTTTATGCGTTCTGTGTGCGATGGAAAAATTAAATCTGAATAAAGCGGCATCGAAATCGTTTTTTCCGCCATGGGTACAGTAAGCTGGTTTGCAGATTGAGCTATCGATATATAATTGTCGAGTGAATTTTTACATTTAGGAATCGATAGTTTATAATTTAAAATTATTGAAGACAACATAACACTTTTCCATATTATCAGAATTTATACATCGGGTGCGATTGTTGATGTTAACTATTTATAAAAAATAAATGCAATGATACTCATATATTTTTACTTTAACAAAATAGCTTGAAGAATTGGTATATTAAATGTACCTTAAAAATACTGCTTTAATCAACCGTTATGATGTGCAAGAACTATAATTTTATTCTATTTAAACATTTTACGTTGGATGATAAAACTGATTTCTTTAATTCCGTAAACGTTTTCAACTGATATTGCATGATATAATATCACGAGGAACACATTTTTTGTATTATTTTATATATAGCTGAGGCATCCAATATTCCATGTGCGACGAAACCGAGAGGGATCTGGGAGGGGGTAAGATTTGTAATTTTCGAGGGAAAAGTAGTCCACGACCTCTCGAGGACGAGATGAGTATTCCTGGAAAATTTGGTTTCATTGGCACGTACTCTGTCTAAATGTATAGCGACCAAACAAACAGACAAACATTCACCTTTCTATAGATATAACACTCGCGTTCTGTAAAATTTACTTCATTCAGACGTTAGTTTTATCGGAAGTTTAATCTATACTATAAAACAAAAAAGACATGTCAGGGTATTCCCAAAATGAACTTCTTCCAATGTGTCCCAATTTAGAAGAGAACATTTTGAACAAGTATGTTTTGTATATGAAATTTTCATATTTCGTCTGATTTCCATTCCAGCTGTGTTATTTCCAATTTTCTAGTTCTAATTATTTAAAAGTAATTTTCGTGCCCAAATGAGTACGGATGTAATTCTGCGTCCGATTACATACCACGGAAACTGGTGTTTGTTATTAGAATATATTATAGATCGTTTCAATGATTATAAAATCCTTCTGAATACATTTTTGAAAAAGTTAGGATATTATTATATATACCAACCGACATGTATCAAAATGAAATGCACCATGAAAAAACGCACTCTTCAAAAGGTTAACTATTAAAACTGGTCACATCATTTTTCTTTTAACAAAAAAATAACTGTAGATATAGTATATTTTGTCAGTTGTTATATATCATAATGCTATAATAGATATTTTTCGTTTACATAACAAATCTTTTGGATATTACAGATTAATACAATAGATATATGTAATACAACTGTTGCACGTATTAATCCATGTGGAGGTGTATTTATTTTTATATGGTTGCAAAATTACCGTAATGCGTTTATGAAAACAATTTGTCATTGAACATTTAGACAAAAAATGTTATATACTACTGAATTGCATCGCTCCAATAGATACTCAAAATGGTGCATTTAATAGTAGTCGCACAACACGGCTTTCAAAAACTATAAGCGAATAAAATGTTCGTAAAACACGTATCACTTGCAATAACAAGATCTCGCAATGATTTCTAAATTGTTGCAATATTTCTTTTTGATCACCTTGTTTAAAATTATTAAAGGTGTATTTTATGTAAAATGCATAAATGATCAATTTGTTCCATTTTGTCAGTTTAACTGATTTCAAATGGACGTAGTTAACGAGAAGACGTCCAAGCCACATAGCAACTAACAAGAGAAAAACGCGATTGAAATTTTAAAGAAACAAATTAACATTTTGTAAGAATTTTATATCATTAAGACTGTAATATAAAGTTTAAATACTTACATGGCACATACTACATCTTTCTTGATTATTAAATTATATAAAAACGTACTACTTTAAAAGTTATTGAATGTTTTATATGTCGTCGCCAATATTGCAGGAACATGATTGTATCTTGTTTTTTTCGCTTAAGTCCTTTGTAAAGTAAAGTTTTATTTTTTGCAATCTCTTATATTATTGGCACATTTTTGCAGTCATACATAGTTTGTAAATGTTATATAAACAAATGTGTCAACGCAAAAATGTACGAATAATACAAGAGATTGCAAAAAACAAAACAATATATTACAAAGTGACTTAAACCAATAAATCGAGATTCGTGCTTCTGCAATATTGGCAACTATGTGCTAATTTGAATTGTGGTCGTTTTGTACTGGGATGCTTATTATTCATATCATATTAGTCTTTGCCCATAAAACTTTGAAATTGGTTTTTTTTAGTGTATTTTTTGTTCGTAAATAATAAAAAAATATATCGATAAAATACAATGCAACAATAGATACGTACATTTATTGAAAAGTATGTGAAAGTAGCATTATGATAATACTTATAATTTAGAATAGATATGTTCAAAAATTTATTTGTAATTAAGTTACGTTATATTTAAGTCTTAAAGCCGAAGACGTTCAAACTACATGTACGTCTTGTAGATATTATTTTTTTATAAATTGTTAGTATGCGGGCTAGAAAAAACTGCGATTACTATTTCTGCTTGGGTGTCTTTGTCATATTGAATTATTAATCTTTTCAAAGCTTTTTTATGTAATAAAATGAGAAAAAAAAATGTGGCTTGGTTGTATTCTGCTCAGCCATATCCAAATCACAAAATTACACTTTGAATATAATTTAAAACTTTCTTGTTGTTGAAGTATTGGAGCATAAATACTTTGTTCGATGTTATTTGATTGAAATAAGTTATGAGAGTTGTAAAATCATTGATCATACTGACCAGTAAACAAAAGACGTTAAAACTAATTGTAAATTAAAACAGAAAATATGCATATTTTAATTAATGTAATTGAATTCAGTACTGACAATCTTCTCTAAAATGTAAAAGTTTTATTAGACTTCTGCATAATATATCAATGTTATGGGTTAGATTTATTTAAAAGAAGAAATTTTCCTACTGCAATGCATTTGGGGGGATGCTGACTACGTGAGGTAAAAAAACGAGAAATGATATTTTTAAAAGGAAGTAACAATAGCGTGAGAGCTAAAAAGAGAAAGTTAAAGGAAGTAACAATAACTTTAGAGAAAGGGGCAGTGAGTGATATTGAGTAATATTTTCTTCAAAAGATAGGAAAAAAATGATTAGGAATCTATAATTTAAACACTATTGACTGAAAGATGTGTACCTGAAATATGTTCTGGGATATTTCACGACATTCTATAGGAAGCTAAGAAAAACATTCATTGTGCCAATCAATTCCGTTTTTTAATTAATATTTTTGACTGATGGTGCTTGATGGAAATTGATTTAAAATTCTA
>JAGVSQ010006158.1:0-16742 GCA_022683975.1 Rhyacophila evoluta
TGATTTGAGTGAAATATTTTTAATTTACACCTCGATGTTCTGCGATTTTTTACCACCAGGCTCGCTCGTTTCCCATTTTGACGCGCTTTCGCATTGCCAGCTTTTTTGCCAAGAAGCTCGTGCGACTGCGTGTACCAAACGATTTTTCAAAAATGTGCGAAATAGCGAATTGTGCGATAGTCGAATGTGCGAAAGCTGAGGTCCGCCTGTAATTTATTACAAAGTAAGTAAGTATTGATCGAATGCTACCAAGTATCAGATATAATCAATGTTGCTTTTTATTTTTTCCGATTTTCGGATATACTTTTTGATTTAGATTTTCTAGGCTGATTTATACCATATAATTTTTATACCACAAGAGATAGAGTAATATTTTATAAAATTAAAAAATTATATACTATTTCTTGATTAATAAAAGATTTGGCAGCGCATGAGATGAGTTGTGCCGGAAGTAACGTAGTGAGCGTGTCACTTGACGAATGAATCCGGTCGAAGTGTACATAAAAAACAAAAAATAAGCTGAATCAGTCAGCTCCTACTAGCCACCTTTCCCCTCTCTACCCAATGTCTTCATTTCTTAGGGAAATCTACTGACTGTCTCTTTCACTCTTGTATTTTGTATTCATACTAACACTAACTTCTTAATATACAATCTAAGAAATGTGATATATGTATATCGTGGTTCATTCAGTCAACAGGTACATAATACAAAGACGCTATAGTCCAGTCATTTTTTTTGTACTATTTGATTATTTTATGTTTAATACATATATTTCCAAAACTTTCGGTAAATACAATATGTATTAAGCGGTTTTTGTAAAACATCATTCTAGATATAATGGATGCAATTTAAGATATTTTATGGAATGATTGTATATAAATTACTAGCTGAAGCACCCGGCGTTGCCTGGGATATATTTGTGACTAAGCCAAGGGAGTCTTTTGGGAGGGTGAGAGGGAGAAAGACTTATAATCTTCGGGGAAAAATTGGCTATGATCTTTTCCTGGATAATATGAGTATTCCTAAAAAGTAGCATAGTGGACAAACAAACAGATAAATATTGATAAATTGCATAAAATAAAAATTACTCTACAAAGTGACTTAAACCAAAAAGTCAAGATACGTGTTTCTACAATATTGACGGCGATAAATTAGATTGTTAAACTCGATATGGAAAGTGGAAATAAATCGATATAATTTTTAATATTTCAACACAGATAATGATTAAAAATAGATAATAGATTATTTCTAAAAGAATTTCGCCAGTGTAATAAAAATAATAAATATACAATAAAAATTTAAATCAGTAGCCAAGAAGTTTTTTAGAAAAATTAAATAGTGTTAGTAAATTTATTAACCGCTAACAAAATAAACATATAAAATGTGAAAGGTCACTCATACCGCATTGATTTGGCACGATGTTAATGCGGTTTCATCGACCCAATGATTCTACCACATGTAATAAATCATCTTTATAATTTGCAATAATACATCCAGAAATGTATTTATATCGCCTTTGCGCGAAATTTATTATAAATATTGGAAGATGCGTTAAAATGTATTGAATATTAATCTGTCATCAAAATACTTCAATTAAAAGCTTTCTTCAAGATAAAACCTAACCTAACCGGACTAGTTTACCGGATACATTCAAAGAACTTAAACTAATGCTTAAAAGTTAACATTGTGTATAAGTGAATGGTATAATTTTCTACGCAATCAGCATAGTATCCTAATTTAAATATCAGTATCCTAGAACCGAAATATATTCACATATAATAAATTTTCAAAATTCACTTTTATGGTTAAACGTCATGATTTTTGATTATTCTATCTCATGGTAAAATACATAAGGTTCTATTCCTAATATTTCCCGAGATATCGAATTTTAAACAGTATCAAATCAACCTAGATTCTAGAACCAAAAAATACTTAAGTCTTTTGATATGCATACATACTGTGATTAATATATAAAATAATCATATTACTTAAAAAAATACTTCTGTCAGCAATGTAATACAGACGAAAAAAAACATTTCCAAAATTAAAATCCATTCTAGGATACTGATATAATATTGTATTTTAAGAGATTACTCATATATTTTGCTCGTTAACTATTTTTACAGCTTTCGAGTCGGTCAGAGCATTTATCGGACCGATCGGCCATAGCGACTTGAATTTGGCAAAGAGTAATTTTGGCTTTTATAGAAAATGCTGCGTTTTATGACGAGCAAAAAGTCTTTTATCAACAAGACACATGGGAATTACGCACACTACCATAATTCAGTCAATATAATTATGGAACTATTTTTTAACTTTAAAGTTTAACGCCACACGTTCGTTACGATACGGTATATTCCCGAATAATGGATGTTAAAACATGAGAAATGGTTGAAGGGAAAGCAAATAATAGGGTATAATGCAAGAACTCAGATTGGGCCAGTCACAAACGGACCGCATTTTCAACAAAACTTCAAAGTATGATCTCATAAATTTTATTGCGAAATATAAAAGATTTGCATGAATATTGTATTCGGTATAATTTTGTTAAGTTACAACCGTGGTCGTCTGTGGCAAATAATATATAAATGTTACATGATTGTTGTAATTATTGACTGTCATAATATAATATATATATTAAACCCCCCTTACGACTTATTCGATATTTAGCTAATTGCTAAAGCGATTAAGTCCATGGTTTGCATTTAAATACTAATCATATACAAGTGTGCTCTAATATGCCTTACGAGGTCTGAACTCGTAAACATAATATTCACTTACCATCGATGATGCATAGACACATACTACGTTGTACGACGCTATATTGGATTGAAAAAATATGTAAGTAAAGGAAATTTCGGATTTTATTGACCTATAATCGTTACATATGCAGAATGAGAAAAACTTTTATCACAAATATTTGTCTCCCCAGTAGCGTGGTTGGTAGCGTGTGCCCCTAGCAATCCGAGTAATGTGGGACTTGATGCCTATTGGGTTGAGTAATTATCTGACAAACAATTTCCGTGAAAAATAAGACTTGTCTTCATATTACGGTGATCCATATACTCCTCTTTTGGAGTAGATATCTTCACACTGCTTAGATCCATATGCTCCAAGTTGGAAGCAAACATGATGTATATATATATGAAAGATTTTTAATTTAAGCACGCATATTTTGAATAATTGAGAAGGGTTTTTCCAAAGTGAACTTATTCCACTACGCCAAAAATGTAAAGGAGAAAATTGTTAGTATGAAGTAAACCATTTATCGTACAAAACAGTAGAAAAAATTAATTTCAAAAATATTAAAAATCATATTATGTGGTAATTTTATAGAAAAAATACTTGTTCGAAATGTTTTCTTTGAAATTTTGATAGAGTGGAATAATTGCACTTTAGAAATGAGTCATCTAATTTCTATCTACCATAAGTGCACTTTTTGTCAGGTTTTATTCTAGTCACTATTTAACATCAAAAACAAAGGCTAATAAGTTCCCAATGGCAATAAGCCCCTAAAAAGGTGGATTTGAAAATTACGAATTAATTGTTATTATCGTAATTACTCCTAAAATGTAAGCAAAGCAAATATTTGATTTTACTCCAAACTTCGTAATCCAATAACGAAGACGACAAAATAAATATTTTCTTAAATTTTTGATTTAATTTTTTTTTCAAAAGTAAATAAGAAAAAAGTAACAAACAAAAAAATTGATTTGGCAACATTTGCCAAAGTACCCTTATGGTAGATAGGAACTAGACGACTCAAATACTCACCTTTAATTATAAGTTGACCAGTTTTTGTATGTCACATGCTGTTTTTCATTTAGATGTAAAAAATTTACCAAGGCATGTATAGAAAAGTATGTATAATTAATTAAAGCGCCATTTGTAGCTCAATTTTTGTGAAAACGAGTATCAGTCTCTTTCCTTCTGTAACGTTTGCATTCCTGTTTCCCGATTCTCAAAAGTGGGTGTCTATTGTGTGATATAAATTTCGCCGGTACGTAGAAAATTGTATTTACGATGGGCAATAAATATTTCATGATTAATTCACATATTATTTATTACATGTATACGCAAAAACACAAAACACATTTATATTCAGTCAGTTGGAATTACCGCAATAATTTGTATGCGGTGCATATATTTATTATTAAATAAACAGTTTTGATTTATAGATTGTGAATTTTCAATTTATCAGAAGCGTAACAAGCAATTATGACGTTAATAATCATGAGCTTTTTTTAAGCACACGTGTACAGAACAATGGGATATATAATACAAATAATAGTGTTTAAATTCATTAAAAAGCTTAATAAAAAATCACATTCATTTAAAAATATACATATGCGTTATCCATATTCTATACAACAATTAAAACAAGTAAGTATTTTATTATGTAGAATATTTTATTCAGATTACATTAAGTATATTTTTACGTTTTTGAATTTGTAAGCTTTTCGGGTTAAAAAAGACTGATAAACTTATTTTGAATAAAAGAGGGCTTTTATGGCCTAAAATATGGCTGTCGTCATATTGGCTATCGGTTATTTATACTTCTGCAATTTATCATACGTTTAATATAAGAAATAAATCTATATAAACAGTATTGTTACGTGTATTGTTCTTACGAATTTAATGTTCGATAAATTACAAATATTATGTCTGGGTTCTCATGAAACATGGATAACGGTGCAAGGTAAGCAAAAAACTAAGTAGAGTGGTTGTCTATTAGCAGTATATGATATAAATTTTCGCATCACTATAAAAGAGAATCGTTTGTCAGACAATTTCTCAACCCAATGGGCGGGCATCCAGTCCTGCATTTTAAGATTTTTTAAATCCGACAGATGGGAAATCGAACCCGCATTTCGCGAATTGCTAGGCGCGCTAGCTACCAACGACGCTAACCGGACACAATTTTATATGTAAATTAACGTCTTCTAAATATTTTGTTAGAATTGAAAACATATATTTTGAAATGTCTTGAATATTGTGCATTTAATTAATAAAAAATCACCTCAAAGACCAAATAAATAAGTTTGTTCGAAATTATGTTATTATTCATTATCTTCCCTGATCATATTACATCATTGAAAATATACATGTTAATTGAAAATGAAATAAGGAGTGTGTTATTTTTCTACTGCACTCAGAGAGCTCTTATGTAGATAATTATGTTCCACTAACGCTCGAAAGACAAGCACTACTTGTTTCAAGTCCTTTCCGCTGCGAAAGCGCTGCACGCAAAACTTGAAAACTCTTTTTATTATTTTTAATGGTGGTAAGTGGAGTTAAAGCATCATTCATAGTGTAGAATATCGGTTGCTTAAGTACTAATTGATAAACGATTGCTAAATATATATAAAAAAAAAACACTTAAATATGCAAGACTTGAACATAAATTGTGTAATTGTCACCAACACCCAATTCTTGTAAATCTGGGAATATAGATCTTAACGCGATACAAATATATTACAATATACAAATTGTATGCTCTTTTAAGAATAATTCATATGTCTTGAATAGTAGAATGTTCAAAACTAATTATTATGAAACACGAACTTGTCATTTAGAAAATATAATAAAAACTGCCATATTTATGTTTACGCCCAACAGTCATCTAGCTTAATAAAATATTCGAAATGAAATCAATATACCATACAGTATGAGCCGGCGTAGTAGAATTAAAATTGGTGGATTTCCCAGTTAATACGATTTATTTATCAATACACATTACATTACTAATAATTATTGATCCAAACAAGTTTTTAGTTTTCAAATATACTCATTCAGGGAAAATATATTAGTAATACAATACTTTATATGACGTGATTTCATATTATCGACGAAGATCTCAATTTGTTTAATTATAGGTTACTATTTTATATCCAAGTAGAAATTATTTTTAAAGGAGAGGCTAATTTATTAACTATATTCCGGTGGTGACGTGGAAATTATCTCTGTAATATTTAACCCTACGATTAGTATGGGCGCACATGTACGTCCGCGCACCGAGCGACTTGTCGCCATATTTTAAAAGCCATTATTTTATTTTTCCATACAATGCTATTATTTTTTTGAAATAAATACAAGATAGATATATTAATGATATGTAAAAGTCATTTAAATTATATCATGTATTCCTAAGATACAAAAAATACGTTAAAGTTACGTATAAATGAGGGAAAATAATCAACATCGAAAAAATATATAAAAATAAACTATAATTATTATGATTTTTAAGTGAACAAAAGTGTATTTATATTAAGGTGTTCACAGAAAAATATCAAATGACATACATACGTCTTATAAGTTCAAATTTTTCCTCAAGTGTTCCTTTGATTCCGAAATGGTAGTCGCCATATTGCGGTACTTTTATACACATTCTTAGCAATCTGGAATGACTTTAGTTTATTGTGTTCGTTGTTTTGGAAATCTTAAAATATTTTTTGGAAATCCTAGTGTATATTTTGATTGATTTTATGATACTTGTTGAATTTGTATTAATTAAGAAGTTTCGTTTTAGTATATGTGTGCATTAAACATTAATCCACTAATAAAAGGCTCAGGTTATTTAAGGTTAGGTTAAATAGTAAAAGGCATGTGTACTATTCATGGCATATCAAGTGGACTTAAAAAGTGTACGAGAGTTTTCACAAGGAGGTATTTAATTTTTCTAAAGTTCTAAACTAACGCTCGTAGAAGGAACATTTATTTAATATTTTAATCAAGGAATATTATTTATATAATATATTATGTATCCGAATGTATAATATGGGCATATTAAATGTATATTGTACACTACAATACATGAAAATTATAATTATTTATAAATGTTTGTTAAACACGTTCACTATTAACTGTATTTTTTTACTTTAAGGCACGGAAAGGTTCTTAAGTGTAACTCTGTACTGGAAGGTCCGCCAAAACCTCAGTATTTCAAAATCCTCCTGGAAATTGATCGCCTTAAATAAAAATACAAGACGTTATATTTACACAAACTGTATACAAGTTGATATTCTTGGGCTGAGAATGAATACGAGTGGGTTTGTTTTGAAATCTTTGTAAGGATCAAAAATAATCTCAATTCCTTTGATCTCTCACAAACGTTTCTGAATACATTTTAAAGTATCTTTTCTAAATACATGATCTTGGGAAGAATCTTTATTTTTTCTATGTGTACATACCATATTGTTTTGTGAACGTTTTTGTAATGAAATCGGTGATCTAGAATGTATTTATAGTTAAATATTTTGGTTCAGAAAAATGCGTGTAAAAAATCATGAAACTAACATGTTCCATTATATTCAATTTAAGATTGTGTTTTTCACAGTATTTATGAATCGTTCGTTGTACATACAATCTAAAGATATCGAAAGGCGAAACTCGGGCAGCAAGTGGTGAATCTTGTAGAACTTTCCAAATTGTGTATAAATCTTATTAGAAGCTGAGAAAATGGCCTCTATACAACTATTGGCCACAATAAAAATACCTAAAGCCTACAACAATTTAGAGCAAAAATCATATTTTTTTTTTTTTTAATATCAAACAGAATAGCTTCATGATAAGTTACTCAAGATACATTCCTTGACCTGCCTTCTCACGTGTCAACCGCTGATTACTAATATTTTACTATTCCTAAACCAGTGTTTCTCAAATAAATATCGAATTCGATGAAAATCATTTTATGAAATTCAAATCTTAATTATTGCCAATTGAACGTTTGAAATTTATCAAACATTAAAACGTCTTAAATTATAAAATATTATTATTATTGACGTCTAGTCTTTTTTTTAGGATACCATAATAATCAGTTACTATTTATTGTGATATCTATAATAATATAAACATAATTTATAACAGGTATAAAATTGACAATATGGTGGCTTATTGAGTGAAAATTTAAATTAACTAAAGAAATTCTAAGATTGTCTAACCGACTATCACTATCGCAAATAGTAATTTAAATTTGGAATAAAATTTACAATTTTTAAGAAAATTTGGCGACAGTAAAAATCTGAACTGAGTTCATATTTTTACCACATTAAATTTTCACTACAAAACAGAAAAAAACACGTGTATATCTTTGTCATAATAATTACTCGTCGCATACGAAAAATTTTCACGCGTCATTTATATGTTAACTGTGCTAATTTCAATTTCCTTTCCTGTCCGCTTTGAAAATAAAGCATATTGATAAAAACGATGTGAAGATTTCCACTTCAAAATGGAGTATATTTTACAGATGTATACAATATAAAGATATTTTCACTAGCACAGCTTGTAAATATTTATCAATTCAATGTTGTACTTTATTATTCATTGATCGACTATATTCTATTGGTGCTACAAGAAGTACGGTCTACAGTGATATTTTAATTTAACTTCAAAGATGGTTGAAGGATTTCTTAGCATTGTTCAACATCATCGATGATAAATCTACGATGAACGAACTTTTGAGTAAAAGTCTAAAATACGATTTTTTATAAGAGCGAAAACCAAATTTAATTTAATTTAATGCTAAAGTAGTTTTTTCAGCAATAATAATAAATCTCCTTCAGGTTATCTTCAGCAACGCCTATCACCTAGTGCACCTGTGCGTTTTTATATGTAATATTTTTTTTATTTGTATTTATTAAATTTATTTTAAAATGACCAAAACTGAAGTTATACTCTGCCCATTTTATAAATGGATGTAGTTAAGTGGAAGACGTCCAAGCCACAAATTGAAATTTTTTATTTTATTGCAAATAGCTTCGAAAAAATCCCGAGCGAGACCTGAAAAAAAGAGAAACCTGAATCTTCGGGAGAACGTGAAAAATATTTTTGCACCGCAAGAGTGGCGACATTTAAAAGACTCACATCATACTGAGATAATCTACCATACACTCCCAATTCCAGATAAACCCAGAACAAATAAAACTAGTATGTATATGATATATATTATATAAATAAAAAGAAGATTTTTAAAGATTTTCGATTATTATTATTTGATAACTGTAGTATTTAGGCTGTGCTGCTTTAAACACCTAAAAAAAGCGTTACTTTTTGTAGTATCAGAATAATGCCTCATATATTTCACTAGTATGAAAAACCTTTATAGTCCTCTAGTAAATGAGAATGTACCAGTTTATGTCAGTACTAAAAGATTTAAATGGCTGTACACATTTGTATTCTACTGGTTTATGATATTTTCAGAAGCCACGTTGAAATATTTATTTTACTCAGAAGCCATATAAAAATATTTATTTGGTTTTCTCTTAAAATTTAATTGAATAAACTATTTGCGAATATGTTTATGGTTATTTAACATGTATTTGTTGTAAGGTTGTTTTTGTACTGAAATTAGAAAACAGTCTAATACAAATTACGAATATCACAAGTTTGAATAGCAGCAATAGTTTCTTGTATAATATTACACGTAATATTGTTAGAAGGATTGTAATTAATTGCTCTAGTATGACGATTTTAGTAGAGAAGTGGATTCTTTTCGCTTTAATAATTAACTTTAACTTACGAAAATATTTATGTACGGCAAAAATATATTTTTCACAGCATTGAAAGTAGCGTGGTAGAATCTTTATTGTTGTTTATAAATTTACATAAATGAATATGAAGCCAACCAGAATTATGTCAAAATAACTACCACCCACACTGACAAAAGACAGTGACTTCAAAACATTGCACGTGATCATTGTAGTTGATTATCCATTTGTCAAATGCTACTCGTAATTCACACGCAAATAAACATGATGGTATACAACGTAAAATACACGTCAATAACTAATCAGGTGATGCATTGTCATTGTGCTCTATTTTGCTTTTTCAAGTATTTCAAATTACACTTGTGAAATCAATATTATTTGTAGTCCAGTTGCATGGGTGTTCACTTCACGAAGTCGTCCTGGGATAACTAATTGGGATTTAACTGGTGGTTATCAACCGTGGATTCTTGGCAATCTGCTTGCAGAAATTCGTCCGTTTTATTTTTTAATGTTTACTTACTACTATCGTCTACATAAAAATAAATATGTAGATTTTATAATATAAAATAAGTAAATATTTTACGTCATATAAATCTGTTAGGACATGCCTACACACTGCGGAGATAAATATACCTACTCCATTTATTTCTGGAGTGGATACCTTCACACCATGTACAATAGATCCATACGCTTCGCTTTAGAATAGGACCTGCTCATAATAAAACAAACATATTTTATACTTATCTCACTTCACAACTGTTATGAACATCTAGTTTTTTATTACACGACTAAAGATTGACTATATATATTTTTTATTGAACAAGGCAATTAATTAAAGACTTAATATTTTGTAAACCATTTTTTCGAAGATTTATTTAAAAATAAATATGTAATATATAAAAATCACACCGTGTATTGAATTATGAAAAGTCAAGCATGAAAGTTTGAATCGCTGGTCAAAAATGTTCTGTGTAAATTATTTATGAATAATAATTGCATGCATTTTGTCTAATTGCAATTAATTGTATAAGAAATTTGTTAAATGCAAGAAACATATTAAGCATATTATATTTCTTACTGTTTTTACAGGATTAAATAAATATGAATTTCCATTTGTTTGGAATTGTTTCGGACAATCAACATATACATATATACAATCAACTTTTAAAAAATGATAAAAAGTTAATAAATACGTCTCAGTTTTAACTGATTTCCTGAAACGAAGAATCTAACTAAGAGATGAATATGAAACAAAAGCACACGTGAAAATATAACGCAAAAATCTGTTTTAAAAGCATTCATTCAAACTGTTGCTAACACGTGTCAGTGACGTAATCTTGGTTAAAGCTTAGAATATATTTTCTTAAAGAAAACCATTATTTACTCTTTTTATCATCATTTTATGGATAGTATAAATGTGATTTATCAATTTGAAAGCTATTAAATGATTAAATAATAGATCCGAAATCAGTATGAGTAGAACTAGCAATTTATTGGTATATTACATTTTCGAAAATCTTTGTTCCGATGAAATAACCTAAATATGTTCATTCAAAAATTTGCGAGCATTTTCTCGATAGGTCAACTTTGCAACTCTTCAAACTTGGAGCCAAATTAAAATTCCTCGATTTTTATCGATGTCGCTGAATACGATTTCAGCACATTTCAGTGCGTGGGATGTCTCGGATAAATTGTATTTACTCCCCAAACTTGTCTGTTTTTTCAAATTCATTATTTTTCAAGCCGTGTAAAAACAAAATCGTAATCGATAATATCAAAGCCTGTATATCCGACGATGTTTGTGTTTTTACTTGTAACTCCAACATACTCGAATGCGTGACAACATTAGGTAATTTTATTTATATTTACTCTCGGGATATTCCTGTCGAATAAAGTAGATCGCTTCTCAATGTAAAAGCTCCGATTATGGGACAAGCTCTCTAAAAGCAACTTATACACATAGACAACTAACGCCCAGTATTTGATGGAATTGAGAAATAATATCATTGATCTCCTGTGAAATAATCCCTTAGTTGATTCTAACATATACTTTTTCGAAAAGTCGAATGATTTTATTTACTAGAAGATTCGAATAAAAATAGGATAGTGAAATCATGTAATAACAAGACGGCATAAATAATTAATAAAAAAACTTTCTTTGTTTCTTTCTAGACATAAACCGGATTATATTTTAATGAAAAAAAAACTAAAAAGCTTTTAGGTAGCCGGAAGATTGGTAATAAATAGTTTTTGAAATACAGATTTATTTCTTATATCGTCTATCTGTCTGCAACTATCCAATACATCATATTACATATGAAATAAGGGGGTAGTTCCACAGTAAACTTACTCCAATATGCCAAAATTTAAAACACATTATTTTGAACAAGTACTTTTGTGTGAAAGAACATATACACAACAATATTTTCGAAAATAATTTAGTTTACTAGTTCACATGCCATATCGTTCTTCTATACAATAAATGCTTGTTCAAAATATTCACTTTTCAATTATGGCATACTAGAACAAGTTCACGTTGTAACTGCACCCCTCAAATATGCCATTGCTAAATAATTCGCTATAACTTTTATGTTGCTGAAATTGTGTCTTTCATGTTTATATAGAAACGAAAGCTGTGCATCGAACTTTTTTTTTTGCTTAGCTTAAAAGTTTGCATTCTTCGTCATTCACTTAACCTTTAGCATCAGCTTCCAACCTTCATTTAATAGTAGTGATAAGTAAATAATTCGTTTCTCAGTACCGTTCTAATACGCATGCATGTTTAAATTATTATAAATTACAGTAACCTTAAAGAA
This sequence comes from Rhyacophila evoluta, assembly GCA_022683975.1. Classification (NCBI taxonomy): domain Eukaryota; kingdom Metazoa; phylum Arthropoda; class Insecta; order Trichoptera; family Rhyacophilidae; genus Rhyacophila; species Rhyacophila evoluta. The sequence goes on from JAGVSQ010006158.1 coordinate 12,306, forward strand.
AAGTGTTTTTAAAAATTAAAATATAAAGTATACAAAAATCTTCAGACATCGCTTGAATAACGACAGAAGATGATGTCATATTATTATAACATAAAATATCCAACAATTATATTAATATTTTGATAGCTTAACTAAAGATAATTATTTTAATGATATACATTATATTGTTATAGCAAAAAATAACTCAAAAAATAACTAATAAAATAACATCTAATAACCTTCTAACTCAACGACCTGTGTTATGCTAACCCTTTGATAAGTTAGTTATTTTTTTATGCACATACTTTTTAAACACTACAATCTTTCACTGGTGTCAATTCAACTAATTCAGCCGATTTATAAATAATGCAGTTTTATTTCCATATAATGAAGAAAATAAACTGAAAAGTTATACAAAATTGGTAAGAATGTGTGTAACGTCAACACATGTGGCAACTCGTGTATGTACACAACATGTGTATTTTGGAATCACAGGAACACTTGAGAACAAATTTGAACACATGTGACTGATTTACGAGGAGTCTTATGTATTTCTATGAATAGCAAAATAAATAATCGTTCGTTTCTTTACAAAACATAATAATTATCGAAAGAGTGTAAAGATTGTTTTTCAATAACGAAGTCAACCTTTTTTTATTTATTTTTTTGAAATGTTTACGTATTTTTTTCTAGCTTAAAAATAAATGATATGGTTGTAATGATTTCCACTCACCATTGATAGATCTATCTAGTATATATATTAAAAGAATTTCTTTAAAATAAATGCGACAAGGTGTATGGACGCACATATGCGGCCATACTCCTCAAAGGGTTAAATGAGGTTTATTATTACAAATTAATATATATTCCGATAGCCCGTAGTTTTTGTAATACAAAACTAAAGTCCATTTATTTATATGCGTGGCTTATATTTTAATATCACAAAAACATAGTTTGAATGAAATAATGTTAAATATATTTTTAATTGAAAAATGCTTCTAACGATTTTCCGAAAATATTTGCATTTGATCAACTTTTGTTTATATAAATTCTCGGAACGTGTTTTTTGTAATTTTGTAAATAAAAACTTATTTTTTTCAAAAAAAAAATTGTTTCGTGTGCAATTAGTCAGATTGTGGATTAATATATTCGAAATAAAAAAACAAATTAGCACACAGCCTGGCACGCAGCTAAGCCGTGAGTGAAAAATATGGGTATTTTTCCTATTTGTATGATTTGGAATAATATTATCAGTTTACTTTGTTTCAACGCATATTTTTTTGAGTGACTTTAATGTTGAATGTCTATAAATTCACAGTAAACCAATATTTTATAAATTTATGATTTAATTTCAAATCATACCATAATATCAAATTGAACCCTGTGTACAATAAATCTTCTGTCTTCTCTTTTTTCCATATACTATCCCTAAGTGGAGCATATGAATATCACATGCTGCATCGAAGAATCCCTGTCGCCCGCTAGTACTCTTGCGTCTTCCCATGTCATACCTGCATCCCATGGCTCCACTGAATGCATTTGTAATTAGTTTTTAGCGGCCTTCCGGTCAACTTAAAGAATAGACCCGTAAGGTTAAAAATCTCTTGGGGTATCAGCAGTGTGTGGTTCAGCGTCGTAACTTCACTTTTTCAGTGATTAGTGGCTGCATGGTCCGTTCTCTTTTCTTCTCGGTACGAAAAAAGTCATGCCACCGCATCTCCAAGATCCACCGCAGGATCCGTTGGCATTCATATAAAAAATCGGTTCCTTTATAACAAATACCGAAGCCATAAAATTTCCAGTATAACGTTTATTTTTGCTGTTCTAAATTGCTGTCCCATTCATAAAATATATAATAATACTTTATATTAAAATATATATGATAATAATATTTCAGTAAAACGAAACAAAAGTGTAGTCCCTCTACTTTCGTTATAACGGAATTCGACCTGTATATATTTGCATATATTGTACGATCCACCATATTATATTTTATTATAGAACCCACCACTTAAACATGCTTATCAGTAAGCGATAATCGTCAAGTCTTAAGACTTATACTTGAGCCGTCTAAAAGATTTTATCACAATTAATAAATTGATAGCACAAAAAATTAACAAAAAAATATAATTTTAATTATGTAACTATGATATTCAACAATAAATAAATATAAAACATATTTTGCTACAGATAAAAATTTACATTTATCTTATTATATCATTTAAAAAATCGGATTCTCTTTTTATATTTACATACAAATACCTCAAGATTTTCATTACGCTTTGGATTTTGCGTGGATGTATTTGTAATCAGTAATCGAAATACGAGTATATAAATATAATAGATGATACTACATTTAATCAACTTTGGAGTCATATTGCTTCTTGAAACGTTACATTAATCATCGTTGGTTAAATCTTTATTTACATTAATATCGTATCAAATATAAATGTAAGCATCGGATACATTATCAGATTATGTGCGAATTATATTGGAATTTATAAAACATCAGTAATTGTAACTTGTTTATGTAAATATTATATGGTTACGAATCAAATTTATGAAGAATTTTGTTGCCAATATTCCAGAAACACGTAACTCGATTTGTTGAGTTAAGTCGCTTTGTAAAGTATAGATTTATTTTTTGCAATCTCTTGTCTCATTGACACATTTTTGCATTAACGTATATTTTTTACATGTTTTATTAACAGATATTACGGTTAAAACGAATAAAATAAGTAATGATCACATAGCAATTTTATCTATGAGTTATTTAAATAAATGCGTAAAATTATAGGTTGTAAACTGAATTTCAACATTTTATAATACAATGGACCCTCGGTAATGACTACCCGCTACCAGCTGAAGAACCGCTGTAATAAAAGAATAGTATTATTTTTAAATATATATCACATAGAAAACATTAAAATTTAAATACAACGGCGTAATTTATAATTTTTCCTATAGTTGTGTTTTAAAAGGATGTTTATTTCAAAGTTAAAAATACGCGATAATAAAAAAGGAAGACTTAGAAATTGTTTTTTTACTGACGTAGAATGAATCAAAAGTAATAAAACTTACAATGTGTTTGATGTAGCATAAGCTTTGTTATTTACCGTTAACTCCAATTCCATAGCGATACGATAAACATCATTCGAAATGTTTCTATAAAACAGCTAAGTAGCGATCTAAATTCCAAATATTATTCACGTCTTATTTGCAACCCTGAAAGCAAAGCGTTAATACTTTGTGGAAAGAGGAAAAGATCTAAAATTTATATAAAATACTATAATAAGCATAAATTTGACTTCTTTAAGCAAAGGCATAGCAAAAACTCAAGCATATTTTAATGGGAAGTTTGTTAATATATTAATATATTTGACGAATCGTACCCTAAAGTGATTTTTGTAACCTAATTTAACCACCGTACTCCTTCCAAGAATTTATGATTTGAATCAGATATCCAAATTGATTAATACAATGGATATTGTTAAGCAGAAGACTTCCAAGCCACATATTAAGATTTTTCATTTCATTCGATATAATGCTTCGAGAAAATCAATACTTTAATATGACAAAGACACCCAATAAAAATATACACCCAGAAGAAATAATCATTGTTTTTTTTACCCGTATACTAACAATTTACAAAAAATAATATCTACAACAAATCTATGTAGTTTAAACGTTCTCGGCTTTGAAGTTTAAGTATAGTGTTACTTAATTACAAATATATTTTTGAGTATGCCTATTCTAAATTACGGATATTATCATAATGTCACTTTCACGTGTTTTTCTAAGAAATGTACGTTTTTTTTATGTACAAAAAATACACTAAATTTAACCAATAATAAGGTTTTATGGGCAAAGACTAATATAATATAAATAAAAATCCAAGCACAACACGACCAAAATTTAAATTAGCACACACAAATTATTGAATAACTTTTAACGTAGTATGTTCTACAAAAATACTGTGAAGAGTAATAATCACTAAAAAGTATTTAAGAACACGTAATATGTATATACAGATATGTTGTTTAGTAACTTCTTTATTTCTTTTTGTTGTTCTCTTTTAAAATTAGCACAAACATGCTTAGTTTATTTGGTGATAGGAACCGTAAATTTTAAATAAAAGACCAGTCTAGCTCTCTCGCCAGACTGCTTTCATCTTGTTTTATATTATTTTTAATTCTCTTTTTACATTCGCTTATACTTATTTAGTATTATTTTTACGGGATTTACTGTGCTCCATATGATATTTTTATTTGTTAAATTTAAACTCTTTTGATATTTTTGTGTCATGCTATGAATTTCTTCAACTCGTAATTAATAATGTTCTTAATATTTGATGTGAAGAAACAATAAATAAATCAACCATATCAATAGACTTTTACCGTAACTAATATTACGTTATTGTGTACTCCAGCGGTTATCTGCCAGACTCGGAACGTTCCG
>JAGVSQ010006159.1:0-16742 GCA_022683975.1 Rhyacophila evoluta
CACATGGATTTTATAAAAATGGGTCGCCACCCGAAAAAGGTTGGGAAACCGTGGTTTAAACTAAAAGAAGATGCTTTAAACGTTACTCTTGTCAGTTTATTGAAATTAGTAGTATATGAAGGCGTTATATTCTACATATTGTTTTAATACTGTTCGGATGTTAGCTATTCTCTTGATGAATGTGAAACTACTTTTTTGAATGATCTACATTTCAATAAAACTAATTCGCAAACATGTGCATTTTAAGCATATTAAGTGAAGTGAAGTAACGATAAAAATAATAAAAGTGTTCATTTTAATTTAGTTATGTAATATAAAACTATTTTAATTATTTAAATAATCTAGGCTAAAAACGGTTTTCATTTTATGATAAAATATCAATGAAAAACTGTAAGCCTTCAAATATGTTTCACATTCATCAAGATTTTTAATTGAAAATTTTGTATTAAATGAATAAATTCATGGAAAAATATAAAGTACTGAAAGCACTAAAAAATCAATTTTTAATTTTACAAGCTTTTCAAACTAACTGACTTATACATCGTTCTTAATCCTATAATGTTTTATGGAAAAACTTAAGCGTTAAAATTCATTTTTTACGGAAAATCGTGCCGCAGGTATTTTAATGTTTTCACTTCTTTCAATGAAGATTATTTTTTCAACTAAAAAAATATTGTTTTTTTAGTCGGAATTTTTTTGTGTTTAATCTTAAACGCGCTAAGTGAATATGATAATTTTAACATTTTAGTATAAAAAAAATTATGGTTTGTTTTCGATTAGTTGATGTTACTTGTGTTTATATTGTTTTAAATTTTTGTTTAATTTATCCACTTATGATATTAAAATAAACGCTTGCAGTTGCATTATGAGTAGTAACTATTTAAAAAGCATACGAAATAATCACTAATGATTAATAATAAAACTTCTGTCACTAGTTTGTTTGAAATTTTCAAATAATTACTACAAAATAAATGCTATTGATTGATATACCAGTCGTAGTACACGCAGATGAAAAAAATAAACTAAGCTGATAAATATTTTAAAAGCCTGCTATTTTTTAAAAATTTAAATTGTAAATGTGTGAGTGCTCCAAATCTTACTGACATTTGCCGCATTTTTTATGAAAAAACCAGAGTAGACATTTTTGTTTGCTGTCATAAGTAAACGATGAAGTTAAACAATGGAAAGATACACATTCAAACAACGCATATAAATGATGAAAATTCTCTTTAACAATGCCGAACATTTTTCGAAAAATAAACGGCTGTAAATTCTAAATGTCAGCTCACTTTTAGATGTCCTACATACATTTTTAGTATTTGAATGTCCTAAATTTTTGGTATTGATAGCTACCAGCCAGTGATACTAAATTGATCTAAATAGCTTCGTTGTAAAATGTCTCCAACCTGAGATGATAACTCATACTTACAGCTTTAAGGGTTATACGCATAAACTATTAAAGTTTTTTCAATCATACTATAAGACTTCATAAATTATAGATGTATCTAATATTTTGAAATTAGTACTACTAGGCCTGATAGTTTGATATCGTGAGACTTTGGTGAGAACATAACGAAAAAATGTAGCATAATGTTTAAGAAAACTAGCTTCTACTTAAAATAATTAATAGAACTTCTTAAAATGCATGTATCAAATTAACTTATATCATATTATTTTAAATTTCAGTAACATATACCCAACATGATATTTTATTTCAGCCAATTTTGCAAAATATAAGCTTTGATTTTCAGAAAACAACTAAAAAAAGTAAATTGTTATATCCGCTTCAATACGGTGCATAAATAGTGTAGAAGTATGTTTAAAAGGCTTTTTTTGTTTTACAAAAATTGATTCCTCGCTCCGTTAGTTTAACTCCTCGGGGTTTATTCCCTCGAATCAAAAAACATATGAAAAACAATACGCCAAATTATATCCAGGTACAGAACCGGATTTTATCCTGTTTCTGACAGTTATGAAATAGAATACTCACACTTGATAAGCTATATATAATATAAAGGTCAGCATTTATTTGAGTGATTTTAGCAAACACATTTTTATTCTTCAATTTGAAACAAATTTATGGATGCATATTTGGCGCCAATAAAATGTATAATAAAATAAAACAATGAAATGCATCTGTTAAAGTTTTTTCTCTGTAGAGAGATGTACGTCTTATGTCATCTATATTTAATAAAATTTATTTTGAATCATAGAAATAACAAGTCATTTTGGTTTCCTCACAAATAAATAAATTAGTAAGGAATGATAGAATGTTATGAAATAGAAGAATATAAATATACATTGATTATATGATTTACTGGTATTCTTTAAGTATGACTAGAAATATTTTCTCTGTCGAGCTATATGGAAATATAATGAGAATTTGAAAAAACGAACGAGTTGATAGTGTTTGTGCTACTGGCTTATTCCTGAGGATTTGCCTATTTTTCTAATTTTCACTTCAAATTTTAGATTGAATTCTCGTAGGTTTTAAAAATTATACCTTGTTTAGGCATATTTTGTACATTTCACGTTTTTAGTTTTTTAATTAAACGCAACTCATTGAATAGTAATTTTAAATTTAAATATCTTTTCTTTTTGCTCGTTTTATGTGACTTTTTGAGTATTGTTCTAAAAACTCTTTTTTTTTTGTTACTCCACTTTCTATGATTCTTAAGTTTCCGGGAATGTGATTTAAAATTGTTTGGAGACCAAAAAAATTCTAGAGACGATTAAGAAAAAAAGAAAACAACATCACGTTGAGGGTAACCAATGATTTCACATACGCCCATTAAGTAAATGACGCGATGTTAAGCCGTTTTTTGCTTTTGCTTTTTTTACCGAGACTTGAATTTTAGTTAAGCATGAATATTTCGTATCCCGGAAATGCGCGTCTGTTTCCCACAAAAGTTGGACCAAACAAATGAAAATGCAGGACTGGTTTTGTGGAAATGTTTGACAATTAATTTTTTTAAAAAATTATGAAGATCCATATGCTCCACTTTTAAAGCGAACGCGACTTAAAAATGCATTACAAAGTCATATATTTTGAATGAATAATCTACAATTTAGAAACTATTGTTATAGATGTAGATTATAACATACACAGAAAAAAATCACTAAAAACTATTAGCTAACTAAAATAGCAAAAATCTAATATTTTGAATAAAGTGGTAAGTTATTACTTTTACACGGACATAAATTGCGCCACAAACTGTATTTTATTGTATTTCATCGCTCTAAACGTTTTGTTGCAGAAACTCGAAAATGTATTTAACGACGAAACCAAAACCAATTACTGATTTTTAAATATGGTTATTTTTAATTCAATTTTTAGATGGAAAGAAATGAATAAATAAAATTAACTAAAAATTTCAATTCAATAAAATAAAATTCGCAGTAATTTTTTTTATATTATTATTCAATTATAATGTTTATACGATATTTATTATGTATAACATTCAAAGAAAGTGTAGAATTGATAAAAAGAAAATCATTTAGGATATTAAAATATTTTTGCACGAAGCATTTCGATAATAATTTAAGCTAAAATAAAAAAAAATCGACAAAAATACATTGAAATTTTTATATTTAACTAAAACAGAATACTTATTAACAAAACCTTACGACAATAATTATTCGTGTTCGAAAGGAATAGTCATAATTTTTGTTTGAATTTAATATTATGGTTGACTTATTCCTGATAATATTTTGGATTTTTGTCTGTTAATTTCATACATTTGTCCTACCTAGCATACCTTTATTTACTGTAAAATTTTCAAAAATTCCAGTTCAAAGCTTGTATTGAACTCATTAAACATTTTGAAGGAACCTCTAGATGTACATCATTCATAAGGAAGAGTCATTCTGATATGATTGCGTTGTTGACCATTGGTACCGGACTGAACAAATTGGCGAGACTAACGATATTTTTTAAATAAGTTGATATTTATATGATTACTAATTTACAAGTTTTCTTTTCTGTGACGCTATATCACAAAATGGCTTAATAATTGAACAAAATTACAATTTGACAGATAAATCAATTCCGTCTAAAAATACTATATTTTGTAACTAAATTGACAATCGTACCATAATCAGAAAAGCTAATAAGATTCAAACTAACACACTTCACAGTAATTTGATGTAGTTAATTTTTATCCATGTTTGGTGCCAACTTGGAGCACATGGATCTACACACTGTGAAGATATCCTCTCTGCAAGAAGAGAAACAATTCACGTGAAAAATAATCCGTCAAAACGTCTTCATATTGACGATGTATATGAACATATAATATCATCACACTGTGTAGATCAATACGCTCCAATTTAGAGGAAAAATACATATTACATATTTGAAATCTAGCAGTTAAGTATTGGGTATATTTAGTAAATAATGTAGAGAAACTGTAAGCTTAGTTTGGTAATCGATTGTTTTAAAAGAAGCTAAAAAAATATGGGAATAAAAAGTTTGAGAAATAATGATCTGGATCATATTGTTGTTCAAGTACTCGTAGTTGGATCAATAAGTTACGCAAACCTCGTCGTCGAGACTTGCAAACAAACCGCAAAACAAACCTATCAAAATAGAAGTCACTTAAATATACCTAAGTTTGTTTGATATGACGTATCTGCTCTATTGACATTTGTTACGGTTGAATACTTTCAGGATTTCTTAAAACTAAACATCGCAAAGTTTTCCTTCATACAAACTTAGTTACTAACATCGCAATAAGGTCAAATAGAAAATTATAGTATTCAAACTTTATAGAGACAGTGTTAAAACAAGTAATTTATCGAAGGAAGTATTTTTTTTTGAAACTACTTACAGTTTTCTATCAAGGAATACATTTTAGATTTTATAACATTAATAATTGACTTTTCTGAGTTTCAATGATTTCTTTATGTAGGTGTATATAATTATAATAGTCGTTTACTAAATAAACTTGACTTATATCTTGATTTTACTTTATTTATTTACTTTAACTGTTGACATCATTAAAATTATAAATTTAATACAAAAAAAATAAAAACAAAAATGAAGATATAAATGAAAAAGTATGCCTAATGGTTGAACAAGTTTAAAATTAGCAAACAAAATAAGAACTTTTATAACATCTAAAGAAGATAATGTCAAATGTAATTTTAATTAGTTTTTCAGATTTCGACAAAAAACGTATTGAAGAGTTTACCAAAGGGTATACTTTATACCCTTCACCGTATATACTGATCGGCCATCTAAAATATGTAAAAGTACGATAACTCAAAATAATTTACATAATTTATCGATAGATTGGATTAAATTACCTGTGAAATACTTACAGTTACACGGAAGGATTTTGCCCAAATCATGTTATCGTGGAAAATTATTACTGACCTATTTCAGAGAATATCTTATCAAATGGGGTACTTCAACGACAGCTTAAAGCTTCCGTACGCAATCTACGGGATAAAATAGTTATATATTGCCGAGAAATTTGCAGAAGGCATGTTTAATGGTTAATAAAGTTACTTTTATTAGACATGCGAGGCTGTAAAAAATATGCCTATTTAAAAAATATCGAGCTTGAAAGCTCAACATAATCATTTGAAAAGAAGACTTTCGACAACACTCCTAAAAAAAAACGGTTAAGCTTTAGCATTGCTATACTCTACCACAGTGTTTATTGAATTAGATATTATTTTTTTTTACTAATTGTTAAACAGAGATCTATTACCTGAACAATGTTTTACCAAGTTATTTTAGAAACACCCAATTATTTATATAATTATTTATTAATTTTGTTAATTGCCAATAGATTAAAAAAATAGTCAAATATTTACCATACGAATGATGATGGCTTTATTGAGTAAAATTGCCTGTAAAGTAAAGTTGTCGTCCAGGTCTCTAAAGCCTAGTTGTTTTTTAATTATGAATTTCTTTTTCACACTATTAACTTTAAATTGTGTTTAGTTAATTTAATGTTAGTGATAATTTACTTATATAAGAGTAAATATTAAATCTACCTTAATTTTTATGAAATGACCCTTTAAAACATATCACGTTTTAAATACCTGCACATATTAAACATCTTAATACAAATACTGACGGAATTAAATCTTAAGCTTTAAAACTTAAACGAAAAATACTCGTATAACGTTTTTATTTTCATAAAACACTTGTTTAAAAAATAGAAATATACTAAAAAATTAAATTAATAATGAAGTCTCCAAAAACGGGATATTTTTTGCTTTACGAAAAACGAATTTATTTTTCAGCTTGTAATTTTTAGTAAAATAATAACTGCTTTGTGAAATGAAATAGTAGTGAAACGGTACTACTTTGTGTTTCGGTTTTAAAAAAACCCTGTGAAAAAATATACAAGTGATAAATTCTCTTTTCAGTTTTTCTGTTCATGCAAAACATTTCTAACTAAATCATAGTTGGGCTCAGGCCAGAAAATTTTGTAACGATTAATTTACCATCAATATTTGACAGCAGACAATATTGTTTGCTTATTTATTATCTCATTTGAATATGAGAATTACGTTTCATTAAATCTTATAACGTATTATTACATCACATTTAATCAACCATTTTATTTACACAGCTGTCATAATATGAATATAATTTCTCAAGTGAATATCGAATTTTGAATATTTACAGACATATATTATTGATATCATTACTAGAAAACCACCGTTAAAAAAGATTTACGAAGATATGTAAGAATACCTTAATATTAAAAGTTCAAGTGGTTTTGCTCTTTTTTTAGTTTCGTATCAATATTTTATTATGTGGTAATTTAAGATTTATTTAAAAAAGTTATACGATTACAATAACAAGTAAATATTGTATAACAATTTTGGGCTTAATTTTATCCAAAAAAATAGAACATGAATTCAGGTGAATGATTTATTGTAAAATATATTCATTTATTTGATTTACACGTTGAAAATACATCTTCAAGGTGGTGATATGAAGAAAATAACAAAATAGTAAAGATTCAGTATACATTAAACATATTAAGAAAAAAACAAAAATATAAATCACAGTAAATAAGTAAGAATAAAGAGAGAATTTGAGAAAAATACGAAAATAATGTGGGGCTGCTCTGAGGCTTAGACAGATATAATTTTATATTTTTACAAAAAATATCAATCCTTACTCACTCAGACGGAAGACTTCAATTACCAAGGCAAAAACATATTTGTATACTATTGGCATCACTTCTGGCAGGTTAGTTCTGCATTTTAAAATGAAAAAAGCTGATGTTCTTGATTATTAAAGTACTTATCCGAGACGTAAATCTATATTACTCAGAATAAGTCTTGAAATCAAAAAATTTGTGGTATTCTAAGTTGTATTAAATATAAAAAATGTATTTGTAATTACCTTAGCTCCATGGTGTTGGGCCACTATAATAGGCTATAATAAGCAAATCTAAATTATATAACTGAACTTATTGGATATCTATTTTTATCATTAAAGGCTAATGAAAATAATTATAAATCGATGAATATGTAAAATTTCACAGAAGCGAGGTGTCTTATTGCATTACATTTAAATTTCATCGTGTGTATTTGAGATTTTTTATCAAGTGCAAAAAAAAAATTACAAGCTTATATGCACATGTATACTTACAAAGTTACGTTAAGCTTAAGTTGAAGTTACAGAAGATATTAATTGACCTCTTTTACCGATTATAGATTTGTTTATTTCAACATGGAGCCTCATTTAATAAGATGATATTAAATAAAAAATCTTTCAATTCAAGTTTTTAGCCAGTTCTTTTTAAGTAAAATCAACTAAAATACGAATGAAAATTGTGGAGATTTATACATTGAATTTTCGAAGTTTTAATCTTCATTATTGAAATCAATATGCACTATTGTCAAAGCGGATATGGTAAAAAATCATTTAATAATTCAATTTCTTAGAAGAAATTAAGTGGTATTTATTATAAAACAGAGGACGCCATAACGCGCATATATGATCACGTTATTAACGTGAGTATTGCGTTGTTAAAGATTAAAATGCACTAAAATTGCATACGGGTCGCACGTACTGAATGACTTACCATAAAGACGAAGGCTATAACACAGTATTACGGGCTTATAATATATCACGTATAACATTCTAAACATCGGGAATTCTAAATTGGTTTTTGACTAGAAATACAGTGCACCTGATAATAATTTCAAATTAATATAGCATAAAACGATAGTCTTAGATAAAATATACAGTATTGTTTAAGGCCATGTTTATTTTCAATACGGGAAATGTGTTTTATTATATCACACTGTAGAAAATGTCAAATTATTATTTTTTCAACATGATTGATCATAAGCCTATCAATTTTTCTCTTTGACACAAAGCCTTGTATTTTTTAAAAAATGTTTTGGAAAACTGTTATTGTAAATACTGTTATCATTTTTATTTTTTTATGTCATTTATAATGTGCAGAAAGAGAGAATTGATATTGAATTTCGATGAATAACAAATATTCAGAAAAAAGTCAGTGTCACATTATTAGAACAGCCTTATAAATAATTACTAGTACAATAATCTAATGTTTCAAACAAATTAAAATATGGATATACGATTTGGAGCACAAAGAAGTAAAAAAAGAAAGAAGTTCTGCTGGATTAGACTAAATCAGACACCAGTTCAGATAACAGTTGTGAAAAACTAGTACCGCATTGCCTAATTCATAAGATGGACGGCTTACTGAATATTTAACTTCAGAGTAACGAACTCTAATAAAAAACTGTTTTAAATCTATAATTTTATATGTTCTCATAAAATTTTAGTCTTTAAATAATGTAAAACTTGAAGATGTAATAAATATGTTCACTCCAGAAAAAATGCAGTATACTTCCCGTAATGTGAAGACATGTATGTCTTGGCAGATTCGTTTACGAAAGTTGACTGTCGACCAATTGCTCGATCCATTGAGAATGCAGCTTCGCAACTTTGGTTTTCTTAAATCCGACTAGTGTGGGAATTGAATCCGTAATCTTCAGCTCAAAAGCGTGCATGGTAACCTCTTGGCTACAGGGGAGACTTTCTTATTTTATTTTGCAGGATTTTTACGGTATATTACTTTAAGTTCATTTAATTATACAAATAAATTCAATATTGTTATTTTCAAAGTTAGATGTGCTTACACTTACTTTATTTTCTTGTATATGATATCAATAAAAATATCTTTTAGTTCTTAAAAGATGCTAAAGATACACTTTTGGTATACCACGTAACCATCTTGAAATATTTATGTATTTTAAGCTTGCTCATTTGAAATACCCACGTTACTTTATAAATAAATTTACGGCCAACAAAGATATGTAATAAAAGATAAGAAAAAACAACCACTTTAATATCCTTATATCTTAAATCTATACTGATCAAGACTATACAATATGAGGAATAAATATATTTTGGGAAAGGTTTAAGTATTATAGAATATTAATCTAGGTATAAAAAAAGAGTTATTATATGCATGTTTATAGATTTGGAGAAGTAGTTTTATTTGAAATCAACGTTGATATACTCGTTGATAATTATATCCAGCATATTAAACAGACAAACTTTAATACAACAGTGCTACCAGCTGGTTTTCAAATTATACAATACCACGTAATGAAAATGTGAATAACGAGAAAGTATATAATAAAAATAATAGAAATAACGAGTGCTGAAATCTTTGAAAGTAAAATTTTTCCAGTATTTGTAGAAGTCAAAATATGTTAACATATTCGACAAATGAATAATGGCAAAAAGTCTCCATTTAGATGTTGTAATATAAGCCGTCTGTCGCTAAAATTTGGAACTAAACTCGTCATCATTCAAATACAAAAAATGTCACGAATATTTGACGTCGAATGTTTTCGTAAAATGGAAATTTTTATTGATTTATCTTTTACATATGGTTGCTTACGTATAAGTAAATATATTATCTATTAACAGAGGCAAATTTAGCACTCGAGAGGCTCCGGGTGCAATTCCACCATGCGGCCCAGGTGCAATCGTTTTTAAAATTTTGTTATGGGTCTCAAATCTCTACTTTTGTAAATTCATCGGGATTTTTGTCGTTAGATTTTTTTTTAGGTTTCACGCTATCTTAATAATTTATACTTTAGTCCAATAATTTGTATTGGAGTAATTTGTAAGCCTCTTCAGTTGTAAGGCCCCAGGCACGTGCTTGGTATACCTATAGGTAAATCCGCCCCTGTCTCTTAAGCGTTTGCAGGTTATATGTTTTTTTAAGTTGTGTGTAGCTGACGTGAATAATTATTAATAATTTTAATAGAAATACGATTCTTACTATTTCTGAAATATCTAACACATACGGAAATACACAATTGTGATATGGGCATATGCTGTGACCTGACAAACGTGACACACTCTTCATGATTTAAGCAAAGAGATAAAATCACTTCCAGTCTTACTCAATCAGTTTTTTAAGCCATATTCATTTTGAAAGTGGAGAATTTCTATCACCATAGTGTGAAGACATCAACTAAGAAAGTGGTGTATATGGATTTCCGCAATGTAAAAACATGTCTTGATAGACTATTTTTCTTGAGAATTAGTTTTTGTGCAATTATTCAACTCAATAGGCATCCAGTCCTGAATCTTAGGAATAGAAAAAAATCGGTAGATGTGAGAATCGAACCCGAATTCCTTGAAAATACGCCACGGTATACCTAAAATCATAGTAGCTGCGGAGCACCGCTATATACTACCGAAGAAACTTACTGGGGAGATTTACTTAAAGTCAATTTTAGCTTATGCTACCAGAAATTGTTCAAGGAGAAAATTTAGGGTCCGGAAAATTTGTAACACTATTTCACTATGCCTTATAATGTGCGTAGTTCTAAATATAGAATCAAAAATATTCAACGCGATATATGCACTATAATATGAGGTATTCAAATAACACTTGCTTTTCTGTCTTCCAACCATTAGCCTTTCACGTTCGTTATGCGCACGTTTATTCTGGCAACCATACTGCGCTCTTCAAGGTGTCTGTAACATTCCAGAAGTAGCTTTCCAAAACCTTGTTTGTGCGCAGCAGAGCAGTGATCGCCAAGCTTCCGGACTTTAGAGACCACCAAACATTAAACAACTTAATTCCACTGACTTCTAATATAGATTTTTGAAAAAAATACAAACATATTTAAAATAATAACCATGTCGTACAATTTCAAATTGTGTCTTTTTTGTTGATTTGTAAGTGGACTTGGGCTTGATATATTTTTGTTTGTACATTTTTGAAATCAAACGAAGATGTTTTCAATCAAAAAAAGTAAATGGTGTGGAGCTAGATATTTAATAAATATGCATAGTAAGTACGCCAATGCGACTTAAATGACCCTTTATTACAAATTAGATGAAATATAATTAAATAATGTCAAATTTATCTGTGTACCAGAGTAGCAGATCACCTAAAGTTTGCATGGTTTATATTTTGAATAAAGCTCGGCAATGCTAAACTTTCTTGAGAATAAAGCTTTTTTCTAATCTTTATATTAGCAGTAAGATGTTACGACATTTTTGAAAGCTCAAAAATTATCCTTTATATTATAGATTCATTATGGGCCAAGCCTATAGCGGACGTAAATTTAAGTTTATTTTATTAACAATACACATTTGAAAATATTATATTATAGCTATCTTCAAACTTTTTGTATTAATATGTACACATTTAATTATAACCAATGTATTTTCTGTACTATATTTTATCAGAAATAGCTAAGATTTAATTTTGAAAAAAAACGAAGCGCCATTTAATATTTGCATTTTAAATATTTTTTTAGTGCTGCTTCTGACATACATTTTCTTTCATCTCATGATCTTAAAAAATATTTACGATGTTTTAAAACCTGTAACATACATCAGTTTTATTGATACATTGAAATATGTTTTTTATACACAGTTATTTTATTAACATAACAAAAGTGTTCATTCATTTCCAGCTGCTTCAGTATTTATATTCGATTTTTATCATATTTTTATCATACCCGCTTCGAACGTAGAGTAAATCAATTTTAATAAAGACTTAAGAAAATATTCTACACAAAAATTAGTTGTCAAATAATTGGTAACCCAATCGGTATCCAGACTTAATATATTTATTATATATAATATTACACGAGATACATACATGTTTTCGTATCGAAATGTTTTTTTTTTTTAATATACGATCATAATATTTTAATGAATCAATAAAAAATTTAAGTGGCAAAATGGCCTTTTCTCGTTGAAATTGGTCTAATTGAATAATTTTGACATAAAAAACAATCACGAGAAGAGAAGAAGAAACATTAAGTTATAGTTAGTATTAAGAAGTATAATTTGTGATTTTACTTTCCTTATAAAGATGAAAAGAATATTCAAAATTGTTTCATACCCTACAAAATACGTGTAGCTGATTTCATAAATATTATTGTGAATTACTTTCGTAATATTATATATTATTAACGTCTGTTCAAAGTTGGGAAAATTTCATTCTAAAAATATTAAATAAATATTGAAACGTAAATGTTATTTATTCATTGCACGGGTGGAATTCCTTAAAATTTGCGATCAATGATGGATTTCTCAAAGAGAAGTTTGTTTATTTTTCTGTTTGTAGTATGACAAGCAAGTTTTCGTATTTACAAAACACGAATTTCACTTGCTTGTAATAATATCGATTTTTATATCAGAAGGATAAGAATAAATTGCAAGTTCTTTGAACTGTCATGTTTTTTTATGCATTTTGTATTTAAATATCTCAGACAGAACAAAACGTTGATCTCTCATCTGAACGCAAATGTTTTCGACAAAAGTTGAAAGATTGAGTTTCAGAAATTGAAAAATTGAAAACGGAAAAAGTTATTTGTGAAAAGTAAACCAAAACTTGCTGGAAAGGGAAGGTAAACAAATAAAAAAATGTAAATATTCAACGACAATTTATGATAAAAGTAAATTTTATCCACGCATCTTTTTTATTAAAAAAAAAATCTTAATCACTATAATTACTTATTCATTTACTATTTTTGATATAATAATAATAATAATTTTACTTACCAATCTTTGAGATTATTAGATTTTAATCATTAAATTACAAAAAAATAAATATTTAGAGACCATTTCATTCGCTGTTGCCCCTTTTCACATATCGCCCACCTTTTATATGAATACATTTTTCTGACCAAAACCTATACTAAATCTTTTCAGTAATTGATACGATTGATATGTCATGTCGTTTTGTAGTAATTTTTATCTTCGATGACTATCTTAATTGGGAAATTTAGCTATTTTTATTTTAAATTTAGGATTAGCCTCACAGTGGTGCTGCCAATATAAAAGGAAATGACTAGATTTAATTGCTTTGGATGGCAATTAGGAATGAGAATGAGTTTACATGAATGATTTATAAGTGACATATATATGTATATGAAGATTTAATCAATATTCATTCGAAATGAATAAAATATGTCAATATGCAGATCATAATGTTAACACATGACTTATTCGAAAAAAGTTAAAGTAATTGCCGGCTATGATGTAACTTATAACATAAAAGAAAATTTAAAATAAATTCTCAACTCGTGCTAAAATCTGCCTATAAATTAAAAGAAAATTTTACAAAATATTTTTATCAAGGATTCTTTCTACTCAGAATGTATGGTTATTTACTTATTCATTCGGTTGATAATTAATAATAGCCATCAATTTATAGTCATATCATGGATACTAATTAAATTAATAATTTCAGGAGTATCTGCCGTGAAGAGTGGCCATTGCCGGATCAATCCTACTATTATTCCATGGCGTTGATGACACTACAGTTTGTAGTTCCGCTAGCAGTCCTGGTTTTCACATACACCAGAATCGCCATCGCCGTTTGGGGAGTAAGACCTCCTGGAGAAGCTGAAAACCTTCGTGATCAACGAATGGCAAGATCGAAGAGGAAGGTCAGTGAAAAATTGTACCATTTTAATTAAGGAAGGATAAATAAGTCTTATGAAACACATCTATAAATAAAAACGGTATACGTCAAATGTAATACAGTATTTTAAAAAATACTACGTGACTTGTTTCAGTGAAAACTTACAAACTTTCAGGTCGTACACTTATTTTAACGTAAAACTATATTTCTGTATGTAATGTAGAACTATTTTAGTATTTACTCAACACATTTGATTTATATTGTGTTCATATAACAAAGAATGTAGCTATGGAGCATGAAGCTATAACATATGATTTCAAATGATTTAAAAAATAATTGCCTATCCACAGACAATACAAAACTTAATGTATGTTTACCTAAGATGGTCACGTATTTTATGTAGACTCATAATACTAAATTACATAAAAAAGCATTTAAATAATGATTTAAAGCAGTTGATTTCATAACTTTAAAAGCTTTGAAAAATGCATTATATAGCTTTGCAGTTTATCGTCTGAAATTTGGCGCATAGAGGCTACAAAGAATTTCAACAGAACGTCAGTTGGGTCAGTCGTTAATAGTCTGAACGTATAACATAAAGCTTTGATAAACCAAATCTCAAACGTATTATACATTTCAGACTATTTTCGTCTGGAGAATTTACATCATTCAACATTTTCTTTTCGAAAATCTTTTTTATTTATTATTAATTTTCATTCTCGGCACTCTCTTCATTTTGATGTAAAAATTGAGCGGTAGTCAATAATAAATTATAGGTAATAGATATTATTAATATTTCAAAGTTATTTGCATATATATTAAAAAATACTTTTTGTTATATTTTTAAATATTAATAAACAATGATTGGAAATGGATTATTTATGTCTCGTTGGTGGCTGAGAGGTTAACGTGCGTGATTTAGAACCAGGATTGCGCGTTGAAAATCCACAGTTGAACAATATCAAAATGATAATTTTTTATATTACTAGAAATGAAGTATGTATATATAATATATTGTACCGCCCGACGAAAGGCAAAAGAATATAACCACCATAAAACAAATTTTGCAGGAGCCATAAAAAACGTTTATTTAATTTTAATGATTTTGAATTGATTTCGGTAATTATTTTCAAGCTAAGGAGAGATGAGTTGCCTTGCAATCTGTCAACGGTATATTGAATATCTTTGACTGATGAATTGAATATGTCAGCATCATCAAGGTCGCAAATTTGAAAGTAGATGACACAGCTATGTTCCAATGAAGTGGAATTGATCTTTGAAGCACAAACTCAAAAACATTTATAAACAGAAACGAAGCTGCTTAGATTTAATATTGCAAATTCTCTCGAAAAATTTACTACTCTTGTCTAAAATGATTGTGGCCACAATCTTGTGTGGTATTCTAGATGCATCCAGCACCTCCCATAGTGATGACCAATGCAGACTGCCAAATGCTAATGCAAAACGCAAATTCAATTCTTGGCTCTGTTGTAGAAGACAACTAAAATTATGTATATCAACTGTGGAAAGGAAAAAGGACGTAACCCTATTTTTTTCAAAATAACTTTTATTTGATAATCACAATATATAACACTTAATAAACGATGTATAAAAACGATGTAAGCTTGAAATGCCGGATTAGTGTTTTAATTTAGCTTTTAAGTTTGAAAAAAGGATCACCTGTAAAATTTGCGACGAGGAAACAGAGTTTCTACATAATCAATTTTAGTGGTTTTTGTTAAATAACTTAATAAATAAATATCGTATTCAATAATAAAACCCCAGTCCTAGTTTTCTAGTTTTGACTTTTGCCCAAAATTGTTAAATAAACGTTTTTTGGGCCTCCTGTAAAATTTATTCTGTATTAGTTACGTCTTTTTTCCTATCCACAGTCGCTATAGTCCTCATAGAATATTTACAATTTCTTATAAAATCTTGTATCTTAATGTTTATAATTCCTTAAGGCTATGAGATTAAAAACTGCAACCTCCAGCACCAAAGTGCACATATTTATTTACCGGGTGAAATAGTGTAAAAAACTGATAGTTTAATTAATAATAATAATGTTGTTTTTGTATATATATGTTAATATAACTATGAATCAATACACACATACATTCACGTTATATTTAAGGAATTTTATATGATCGCTCAAAAAAGCATAATGATGTTGATGAATTGGTTTTGGAATGTCTATGATCTAAATTAAACTCGAAAAGCTTTCAATTTAAAAAAAATAAACAAATAAAGCTTTTTATCAAGCTTTTACGATGAAAAAAAAAATAGTACGAATTTGTTATCCTTAGGTTCGACCTTTTTGTAAAATGATCTATATATAAATGTATTATACACATTAATTTGACGGTCTGTAACATATTATTTTTACATTAAGGCAGAAAATAATAATAGAATTCTGAAAATGATATATTATTATTGGTAATACAATTTCATTTGCATACATTTGAATTGGCGAACTCGAAAATATTCTTCGATATTTGACGAGAAAACTTAACAGTGTTTTTCTTTATATAAAAACCCATTTCATTAAAGCGGCGAATCTATCATGTCCGACATTTTTTCACAAAAGGATTTCCACTCGGTTGAAGGAAAAATTCGATATGAAGAGAGCTCTTTTATAGTGTTATGGAATTCGACAATTTTCTCGTCAGCTAGCGTTTTTCTCAAAGAATTGGCCACTTTATAAAACTAGTCATATAACTTATACATATATTCTAAATTATTTAAAACTGGTAAACTTCCATTAACTCATATGTGGAAGTTTACCAGTTTTAAATAATTTAGAATTTAAAATCAATTTCC
>JAGVSQ010006160.1:0-16742 GCA_022683975.1 Rhyacophila evoluta
CGAACCCGCATTCCCCGGATCGTTAGGCACGCACGCTACCAACAACGCTACCGGGCTACTTTCATCAATACTTAACCATAATACGAACTATGTGTTTCATAGAGAATTTTAATCTTGAGAGATTGATCACGATATATAATATAACCGATAGATTTCCACCACCGAAGTAAAAACAAGTTATAGTTGATCAGTTGGTAATTAAATAAGTCCAGTTATCACTTTTCTATTTTATGTTATAATATTGTTAAAAATTTAAGATTTTCATATTTTTTGTTGTCAGATCTGTGATCGAGTTAAGAATCGTCAGTGGCAAGTTGTGAGAGATGCAGAAAACCGGGTGGGACCATACGCTTTCAACGGGGAACAGTGGGTATCGTTTGATGATGTCACAATGTTAAGACATAAGGTAACTTGCCTTTTTTGTACAGTCAATCAATCGAGCTTCGTTGATAACCACTCGTTCAATAATGTATTCAAAAGTAGTTGAAAGGTTTCCGTTAAGAAAATATATATTTGAATATAAAATTGGTATGCAGACTGTGAAAAAACAGTGCAGTGTGCATGGAAAAATGAAATCTGACAGGAAAGGTTGTCCTCACATAACATTAAATTAATATCGGCTGGTGGTGATGATTAAGATTTACTGAGATGAAAATTTTGTATTTTTTTGATAATTTTATGGTAGAAAAATTATGTAAGTATCACATTAATTAAATCATATTAATAAATTATCACCAGTGGCTTAGTCCTAAATAAAAAAGTACCAGGGAGGTATTTAATTTCAACTTTTAAAATTTTATTTAAAAAAATATTTCGTAATGTTAGTAGTACGAATTTTTGAAAAAAAGTCATAAACGGATTGAAAAGTACTTGAAAAGTTAGTACCATGTCAAAAAAGTGGCAAGGCTCGACCTGGCCACACTTCACCACTAGTTATCACTATACATACGTATATGTGTAGATGGAGCGGTTCAAATTTTGAAATTTTCTTAATAGTCATAGTTAGTTTAACAACGGAGAAAGCCTTCATCTTGCCAAGCCAGGATCATTTCCATTTCCTCTACTTTCAGATAGTGTTATGTTCTGTTATGTTATGTTCGGTTAATAATACTATTATTATTTACAGATTTCTTACATGAAAAACATGGGCTTAGCAGGAGGAATGGTATGGGCGTTGGATCTGGATGATTTCCACGGTTCTTGCGACTGCGAAGCGTATCCTGTCCTCAGTGCTATGGGAAGAGATTTAAGTTTTATTAAAACACCACAACCAGAATGTACCATTGATTCAATGTCAGGTAATCGAAATATACTAATCAAAAATGTTTTGTTTTTTTTACAGGGAAAATGGCGATCGCGGACGATACTATAATTGCTGACTTTCAATGTTTTTTTTTTGTTTTAAGATGGTCTTCAAACAGCCGCCATGATGCCACCTCGGTCCGCTCAATCAACTGAAACTCAGTCTACCGTTTCTTTGGGACCATCTGGTTATAAAGTCATATGCTATTTTGATGCTCGATCATGGTACAGGTAAGCAAATGAATTGCTTTTCATTGACAATATATGTATCTAAAAAGTCAAATAGTTACTAGGATTTTTTTAAGAAGAATTATACATTAAATAAATAAAAATTATTATATATACATCTTATTTTTAGGGACGGCGATGGGAAATATTCTCCAGAAGACATTGATCCAAGCCTTTGTACACATATTGTATATGCGTTTGCTGTTTTGGATTCGACCAGATTGACTATCAATCCTGGTGATTCTTGGGCAGATATTGATAATGGTATGCATTGAGTTGGTAATAAATCATTTGAAATCACAAATTTTAAAATTATTTTCATACGACAATCGTCTGCAAAAATACATATGCATCAGTGGTTTTACTAATGAAAAAAGCTAAATTTATTAACTTGTCCCAGGAAATTTAAGTTGACGATATTAAAAAAATCATACTAAAATGAATGTATAATAGTTTAATTATTGATAAGGTAGGAATGCGTTATTTTGAGTCGAAATTTATATGAATTGAGTATTAATACTCCGCGATGCACAATTAAAATGTGTATAAATTCACCTCGAATTAACTAAATGACGTCGTTAATGGTTCTACGACAAATGTCCTTTTACTAAAATTCCCTTTAAATTAACCACTCGTCAGTAATCTCCAGATAAAAAATCTTTGCAATAAAACAACGAAGCTCGATAAAAATAAATCTCTTTCAATGAAATTACCCAGTCTACCTTAACCTAACCCAACTTAATGAAATATCCGGGGAGTTTGCCTAGGGAGGATTTACCTTTTACATCTTTAATTTACACTCAAGTAGATCAAAATACTACAAAAAAACATGCCAACAAAAACCGATTTACTGCGTTATCCGCTTAGAACTCATATGCTATACAATATTTTGTAAAATATTTTTTAATCATGTTCCCTACGAAAGTAGAGCGAGTATATAGATCTACACAGTGTGAATATGTCCGTATGGGGTATATGGATCTCTGTGGTTTGAAAACATGTCTTGACAGATTATTGTTCACACGGATTGGTGGTCAGGCAATACGATGGGCATTTGGTCTTGCATTTTCAGATATAAAAGTCCAGCAGATGTGGAAATTAAACACGCATTCTCCGGATACAAGGGGCGTACGTTAACATCTCAGGTAGCGGGGAGATATTATATTAAAATAGGTTAAGTTTCTACTACTATAAAATAAAACATATTCTTGTTATTTGGGTGCTTTTCAGAATTATATGGGAAAGTAACAGCCTTAAAAGCCAAGGGCGTTAAAGTCCTTATAGGCATCGGAGGATGGAACGATTCTCTCAGCGACAAATATTCTCGTCTAGTCCAGAATGATGGATCCAGAGCAAATTTTGTCACAAAAGCAGTCGAATTTATTCAAAAGTGGCAATTCGATGGACTAGATCTAAACTGGGAATTTCCCCGATGCTGGCAGGTCAGAGCTATAAAAGTGTTTTTTATTCATGTCAATACATTTCTCATTCATTTTTATTCGTATTTGATTTGCGCGGAAGATTTATTATTATTATTATTACTTGACCTCTACAACCTTGAAAAAGCTTTTAAAATTTAAAAATATTTTCAGACAAGCTTTTATATATTTCCACGTCGTGAAATCATAATAAATATCCCACGATGTACAATATTTGCCCACAAAATATTTTTTCCACGTGTTGAAATATTGCAAATTATCAGTTAAATACATTCGCTACACGACATAGATATGATTATAGCAAAAATATTGACATACGTGTTTCAAACATATTAAAAAGAGAACACATAAGAACGAAAGCACAATTGTAAAAATAACATTAAATAAAAGGAAAGAGAGAGTATTTACCAAGTAAGTTAGACAGATCTTATTCTAATAATACATACAATACCATCCATACAGCCATTATGGCTAATATTGGGCTGTACGTCACTGATAACTACTTAAGAAATCGAGAAAATTAGCTGTTTTTATTCCTAAATGCAGGACCAACCTGCCAGTAGTCGTGCCAATGTGAAGAGTCCTGATGATGCTTAAAGCGATTGCTTCAAATATTGATATCTTCCACCTATGTAAGATGTTTGATTGGATGATTAAAATACTTTCATGATAGGTCACGTTGTAAATGCTTTTAACAAAATCATTTGTAATATTTTCAGCATATAAAATAAAGAATGCATGCATTTTTTTGTTGCACTTTTTAAAATAAAAAAATACATTGAATTTACTTTATATAATGATTGTGAAACATTCAAGGTGTTATCCCAAAGAACTATGACATCTTTTTATGCAGACCGAATTGTTCCGAATAGGCAAACTGCAACGCCGGTCCAGCGAATGATAAAAAAAACTTTGGAAAATTGGTCCGAGAACTTCGCGAAGCATTCACCCCACGGGGATTGTTGCTGTCGGCAGTTGTTTCGGCCAGCCGCACCATAATCAACCTGGCGTATGACGTGCCTTCTCTCGCAGCAGATCTCGATTGGATTGTTGTCTTGGCGTATGATTACTACAAAAGTGTTAACGAGAGGACGACTCACATTGCTCCTCTCTACTACTATCCTGGAGATGATTACGGTTATTTTAATGTTGTAAGTGAATTTACATACATTATCCAGTATATTTGTAATTATCAAACCAACAAAAAAATCAACAAATTAATCTTTTACTATTTCGAAGGAATTTCAAAAATTTCGATGTTAATCAAATGATGTTTACTTTGTGAAATGAAAAATGAAAAAAATATATTAAAATATTTTTTCTACCTATTTTTTATAATGGAATAAATTTGACTTTATACGTGGGTTGAAAAATCATAATACGAAAATAAGTATTATAATTCCCCGATGGTCGAAAGGTAAGCGCGTACCCTTTGTTGGAAGAGATTGCGCGCTCAAATCCTACAAAATTATGTTAAGATAGCCTTCAAATTTCGGAGATTCATATATTCCGTTTTCATTTTATTCACATTGTGGAAATCTATTTTCTTCAATTCGGAGAAAACATAACAAATTTTTAATCATATCAGGGTTACTTATTAGTGTTTATTTATATATTCGCAATTGAACTAAATAGTTATTTGTCAAACAAATTCATATTTTGAAGAAAGGTTCTGATTTTGTTCCAAATTAACGGTTAAGAAATATTTATTATTATGATGACATACATTGATTGTATTTATATAAATAGAGATAGTTCTGGAAGCGCCCTGACGAGACTTTTATTACTTCAAAAAAAGGAGCGTTGCATCTTGCGTTTGAAAAATGAGGGGTTTAGGTGTCCCAGTCATTTAAATATAGACTAGAAATAACAATAAATTAATTTTAAAAATTACTGCCTTTAGAACTTTTCAATCAACTACTGGATGCAGAAAGGAGCACCTAGTAAGAAATTAGTGATAGGAGTGCCGATGTTTGGACAATCTTTCACATTGATTGATCCTTCAGAGAACGGATTGAATGCTGCGGCTTCTGATGTCGGAGAATCAGGAGAATATACTGGTAGACCTGGTTTCCTTGCATACAATGAGGTAATTGATTATATTATTTTAGTGATATACAGTTAAACGGCTTCATTAATGATTTAAAAACTTGACGATGATCAAGTACGAGTATTTTATTAAAATTGTATTTCACTGAAAAAAATGAAAATTCAATAATATCATATATATTTTAGTTTTCCTTTTTGTCAGACGTTTGACAGGATTTGGTATTTTTTTCCTCTTTTTTGATATATTTACGCTATATTGACAAAATCATATGAAACAAGTGTGACAGAACAAAATATACACAAAAATATGCACAGATATATTATATACAATGTTCGCCACGAAATTATAGTATATAATTATGATCCAACCCATAAATCAAATTTAAAGATCTTCACAATTTTTGACGGGAATTGATTGTCAGTGAATTTTTTAAACAATTCGGCATCTATTCGGGCACGTTTGTTTATAACACAAATAACAATTTTGCGCTTAAAATATATTACGTTTGTGGTTACAGATATGTGATCGAGTGAAACAACGCGGTTGGGTTGTCCAAAGAGACGTACAGAATCAAGTGGGTTCGTGGGCTAGCAGAGGAAATCAATGGGTTTCGTTAGATGATACTCACACTGTCGCTATTAAAGCTGAAATGGTGAAGAATATGGGCCTAGGAGGGGTTATGGTGTGGACGCTTGACATGGATGATTTCCGGGACCGTTGCGGGTGTGGGAGATATCCTCTTTTGAAGACCATCAACACTGCGCTGAATAACTCTCCACTACCTACCTGTGATTTGTAATCGTTTATTGACATTCTGTTGACAACGAATGCATCCGACATATTTACAAAAAGATCAGCATTTTTTTTTGTCTTTACATCTCTGTTAATTTATTATGTGAGTTACAATAGTAATACAACTTTAGACTGAAAATATGAAGTTTAATCTGTTATAAATACGTAAATGAAAAATAAAATGCGAAAAAAAGTTGACTTATATGCCAATCGCTGTATAACCTCCCTGCTTACACCAGCATTTATTAATTCTGCCGAATATATTCTGTCAATGGTGTTTGATGGTCTTCTAGGATAGCGGAATTCCGCCGGTCGTAATATGAGGTAAGTAGCGTTCAGGATTTCTACAGGCATCCACTACACGTGTTCAATCCAATTAAAGCGTCACTGCACGGCTTTTACCATATGGCCCATTGTATTTTCTGCCGTTATCGTTATCGTTATCATTATCCTTGACACACGAGTATACACACATCCCTGCCAAGGTATGTCATGAAAAACACAAATCATTTGGCATTATATTGGGTGTTAATTTGTATACATATGCACGTGTACACACACACACACACATATATGTAAATTGATTATTTTAAAAGAAAAACCATCACCATTTCGACCATTCGGGCTGCTTTAATATTCCAAATATTTTCACCGTAATATGTCACCTATTTAATAAGCTAATTTCTTGGTTGATGTGACATGACATTTTAGTCAAGAGAGTAATTAGTTTAACATGCAAATGTGAATATAAAAATAATATTGGTAAATACAATATGTTTTTGTTGAGTTCATCGTAGGTCACAATGGCCCATAAATGACTTATAAAGTACAGCGCAGATCTCGTTACGGCCTAGTTTAAAACTACACCCCGTGACGTATCGAAAACGATTAACCCAGAAATGTTTGCACGAATGGGAAAATGCACGATTGAAGTACCCCTTTTAGCACTGGCAATACTAGGATACGACATTCTACGTTCATAACCAGTCATTATGCACATTTTTTTCAACTTTTAGCATTTACAGATTTTATCTTATCATATATTTTATGTGTAATAAAAAAATAAATGCACGTATTATTATTGTTTTCAAATTGGTAACATTTTTCCAATGTTGTTGTCTTATGACATTTTTAGTGACCGGATTCTATGCTATTATATGCCAGAAATACTTCGAATCTACATACGTAATGAAAATTTTGATTGATTAAATTGATTTCGGGAAAATTCCTGCTAGATCATATGTTTCCAAAAGAGCGGTGCCATTCACCTGTGAGTGCTGAAGTCTTCTAAGGGTGCGACAGTAGATGCAGAAGCATTTGGGGGGCGTTGTATCGTTAAAGAAAAATTTAACAATTACATTTAGTAAGTTAAAAAATAAACCAGAAAGGAGCGGTGTCAAATTTTGAGTTTTTTTAAGGGGGGTGATAGGAATGAGAAAATATAACCTCAAGGTCTAGACTCTAGATGATACTGCAATACCTTACAATTGAATAAATACGTCTCCCTTACTTTCAACGACATACCAAATATATCAATAATCGACAATGTAGTCAAAGTCGGCAAATTGGATTTAGGTAACCGAAAGAATTGAGCGACATCAAATAGTAAGGGTTACAAGCCGTATTCCATCACGAAGCTTAAACAAACTTAAGTTAAAATAAAATTGATTTCTTAAAATAATTAGAACTCATATAAATAAACATAGTAAAAATATCTATTACGCCTGAGTTGAATAAAAATCACACATATATTAGGTGAGAATCCAATATTGAGAAAGCCTAGTATTTTTCTTTTTTTATTGAAATATATTCGAATGAAATGTTAATGTTTATGATAGTATTCTCTTTGGTGGAATAATTTATACAAGATAGTTTTTTTTGGTATTCTTGGTTAATTAGCTAAGTGGCCAGCGGATTACAGCACTCCTTAAAAGTAGGAATTTATGAGCACAGAAATACTCATGATTTAACTGCCCCCTGTCACAATACCGTTTTTTGGGCGAGGTGCCTTTTTTACTTTCCTTTGCCACTTTCACTTTTCATATAATTTTCAATTCACTAACATGTAATTAATATATAAATTCAAAACTGTGCATTCGCAGTCGTTTCATCGAACATTATAATAAATTATGATATATTATGCCTGTAATGTAAATAACGTAAGTAATTCATCGATTCTTCTTAGTTTATACTATCACTTATCGTAAATTTTATAACTATCCGAAATAAAAATTTATAAATAGAATATATCTCATAGTATATAATAATTAATATCTATGATAATGTTAAATAGTTCTAATTGTATTTCTTCAAATATAGTATAATACATAATTCCAAAATCAAACATACTATTTCTATTTCATTTAAAGGAATACATGACTACACGATTAATTTGCACATTAAAATTATTTCATTTAAAATGTCACCATTTGTATTGAACGTGAAATGGAATACTCGGCAGATCATTTACATAAAATTACCATCGTGGATTAAATAGAGTCAGTTTGCATGTCCAAAAGCCATAATATATATTTACCTACTTACTTAAACTGTCCGCGGAAAAACTTGCAAATAAATTCATATTTATGTTGCCATTCGGATACGAATACATTTTAGTCTGACGGTCAAGACAATATACTGTGCAGACATTTATGATAATATCGTATTGAATGTATAATAGAACGTATTATATTATAACGTCTACAAATTATTGTTAAATGCCGCATATTATTATTTATATAATATAGAATGTCCAACAAAAAAATTCATAGCTTGAAATACACGTGGAAATTTTTGTCTCATATATGCATTGGCAGTAATTTCTTCACCTTTTTTTTCACCACAGGTAAATAAACATTAAAAATAAAATACTCATAAGGGTACGATAATTAGTTTAGTTATTTGTTGTTTGCGTTTTCGTTGTTGATATACCACAAAAAAATGATGGATATCAAAAAAACATGACATAATGTGATGAGTTTAATATTGTCAACATTTGAATAAATACAATAAACATATCGTGTACGTCTTAATTTTAGAGAAAGTCTTCCATTCCAGTCGCCTGATATCAATTAAGATGAATACCATTGCCGGAAATATTGTAATAAAATGAAATACTGCCATCTATATTACGCACTCGTATATTAAACATTTCTACTTGTAAGTATTTTTTTATAGAGCAGTAATTTTTCATTATTCACATCTGTTCTCATACAAAACTTGATGGTGAATTCATGGCAATAATTTTGGGAAATTACTTCTTAAGTCCAAGTTACGAGATTAACCAATATTTTTTGCAGATTGCAAAAACTGAAATAATATTAATTATAATCTATTATTTATATATTATAATTATGAAATTAAATTTTGTTATTTTATCTGTGTTTTCGATCCATTTTTTCAAACAATAATTGTGCATCGAATTCTAAATATCATTCTTATCTGTTGATTGAACATCTGTACAACACCACGTATAACATAATTTGCAATCAGCGTGTCACCTTTATGCGTCATACAAATGACATGCAAACAGTGATTGACGAAAATACGACAACATATGATAATAATTAATTAAAGAAACTGTTTTTTGGTGATATTATATGTCCGCTTCAAACATGGATTATCGAAATATGTTGTTATGCATGTTGTTCTTCTTTCAATATTTAAAAAATCAACCAACCACCCAGTACATTTGTTATCCTTTATCCACTTTCTACTTCCAGGTTTTGTGCCATTACCTTCAGAATAGAAGCGTTCGTGGTTAACATCTCTACTACCAAGGCCATATCAATACAATTACATAGTATACACTCATATCAGCGTTATCACAAAATCTAATTAATCACTACTTATATTATTTAGTACGTCAATGAATAAATGGCTTTGTTAAGTTCTCCTTTATATTGAAAAAATCATTGATTAATCTGTGTGATTTTATCGTTTAGGTATTCTTGCATTTATTTTATGAATGATAATATTTTGTTTTTAAATAATTATATGAAATAGTTGGTATTGTGTGATTTTTTTTTTCATGACAAATATATAAGATGGGAGTTTTCAGAATTCATTTCAATATTCTGATGAAAGGCTTTTCTGCTTATGATATTTATTCAAAATGGATCATTGACTGTTACTGAAAAGTTCAACATCTTTTACCATCTACTTTTTAAACCATCTCATCGCATTATTTCTATGTGGCCACGTTTCTACGGTACGTAAAATCGTGTAATAATACAACGATAAATCTAACGGAACATCGTAGTTTTGGTCACGTTTTTATTTTTCTTTTCTTTTCAGTTTTGTGTGGCCTATATAAATCTTTATTACATTCATGTTGCTCTTTGAACTTCAAAGTAACTGTTGTTGGTTAGACCCTTTTATAAAGAAAGTTGCCAACTTTCAATTTTGCAAAAAATAAAATATATTTTCTGTTTCAATGTTTATGTAATGCCAAATTTATATATGTGTTCCAATTCACGTCAGATATTCAACAGATCTATTTGAAAAAATAAATATGCCAATATTAAAAAAAAAACCAACTTCAAATAAAATAAGAAAAAATGTTTAATTTGAAGATTGTAGCAAATGTGATCATTTAATTAAGAATTAATAAGCTTGATTATGCATACCATACACACTATGATCACTTTTGTCCAATGGTTTGATTACGTAATTTTTGCAAGTGCACACGAGTCATTAATGGGAGTAATACTCGTAAGTTTTTAAATATTTACAGTTGCGGTGCTATAAGATGCGTGGAATGATCATTTTTCATCTGTCCAACTTAAAAATATGAGTACACTCCAAAAAATAAGTTTTTTGAAACAATATTTGAGCTTTCTTGCAGGATAATTCACGTTTATTACGTTTAAGTGTACATCTAAATGTATGTAAAGAGAGTATAAATTAACTTTTTACAGCTAAAAATCTACAACAAATGTTTACAGACCTGCAAATATATTCTAATAAATAATAGCTCCGAATCGTAAAAATCTTTATAAAAAGAAAACGTATTTTGACAGATTTCTTTGTACGAATATTAATTAGTTGTTAGTTTTCTAATAAATAAAATGATTAGATGATACGAGTGTGAGATTTAAATAGAAGTACTTTTATTGCAAAAGTTAGCGCTCTTACGAATTCTACAACAGAGACAAAATTTTAATAGATATTAACAACATTATAAAGTTTTTAATCATTGAATAATAAAATTATAATACGATACGTATGTACATCTGGTTTTAAAAGCGAAAAGACATTGCTCTTCTCGCATGAATCAGAAGCCAGACTGAGCGGCGTCGTGTGTACCATTAAACCTACAGGACGAGACAAGACGATCAATAATGTATTAAAATATAAGGAGGCAAAGATTTCTATTTCTCATTTTAAGAAAACAGCACCGAGAAAATAATGAAAATTTCATACCACAAGCTGAATAAATTCTTAACATATTTTACCGCTAAACATGTTTGTATAGTTTAAAAATAAATTGTTCTATTTAGAAATCGTTACGACTTTTATTACAAAAACAATATAATAGGATAAAGACATAATGGAAACAGTGTTCATTTCAAAGACATGTATAGTATTGTAGTAATGTATAGTATTGTTTACTTGAAATAAATACGTGATTTTAAATAGTTGAGCTTTATTTAATAAGATATGGAGTCATATTTAGTAAAACTGGCGCCATATTTCTGGAATATTGTGATAATGGCTCGTTTGGGTGCAAGAATTTGCTGACGATTCTATGAGAACTTGGTGCTTGCTTGTGTTAGTTATTAATATATTTATATTCACTCACTACTGTAAATTTCACTCGAATAGTATTAATTGTCTCGTAACACAATTAAATACTTAATTAATTAATATTTTTGACTAACGGTGCTTGATGGAAATTGATTTTAAATTCTAAATTACCAGTTTTAAATAATTCAGAATTTACAATTAAATGCCTTGCGCCAACATATGAACAGCCGTTATTGTATTTTATACATTCATTTCTAGAAAACCAGTCAATCAGTATTCATTGTCAAGATGACTAACAAATATTATAAGCAGAAGTATAGTACCAATTTCAAAAATATCGGAAAATCGTACCTCTTAATACATTGTAGTTTTTTATTATAAAAAATGGTTTCTGATTTAAATATTTTTTTTGGATCTCGTTATGATCGTGTCTGGAATATTAGTTTTTTCGTGACTGCTTCTATTATTGGCCAAAAAAATATTCAGGCTTGAGTTTGAATAAATATATTGTGATTGGAATATGAATCTTAAAACAATAAATAAAATTCGCGTATCTATCAAATTTTTACAAATTTATTTTGTGCATTAAAACAGATTAACACCACAAAACGCTCCCTTTCATACGACTATATGTTTTTCATACGCTATGTATTATACGTATACTTATTAATTTTGTTTTCACCAGTTGTGTCCACCAGTCTGTGAGTAATATTATTTTGTCTTTTGGAGGGCAAATAAACAAGGAAATTCATGAAAATGCCAACACGAAATGTCAGAATCCCTGGCACCAGAGTTTCTCAAAATATGATATTACGGTAATTTGCCAAAATATTAACGAGTCAAGTGAATATGAGGTTAAGTCTCGTATTTTTGCTAAAACAAAAAGTAAAGTTTATCGAATGAAAACGGTGCTGCAATACAAATTTTGTTTGTAGGGTAAATTGTTTTTGATGTGACTGGGTCGGTTTAATAAAGCGCAATAGACGTAACATCAATCTTATTTAAATTATAAAATAATGTTTAAATTAGTATCTCACTTTACGAGTGTCCCAAATAACGATTTTTTTGAGATGCGAGTCGTTTTTCGGCAGATTTTTTGTTTTGAATTG
The DNA here is from genome assembly GCA_022683975.1 of Rhyacophila evoluta. Lineage (NCBI taxonomy): Eukaryota > Metazoa > Arthropoda > Insecta > Trichoptera > Rhyacophilidae > Rhyacophila > Rhyacophila evoluta. The sequence goes on from JAGVSQ010006160.1 coordinate 12,669, forward strand.
GGAGCTAAATTTCAGGCTACGAGCCAGCTTCAGATTAATTCACTCGCCAAAATTTAACGATTAAGTCATACGTGGCTTGGTGGTATGAAGATGCAAATGTCTACCCCAAATTTTATTGTTTACAACTAGATTATACCATCTATTGATGAGTTAATATATTTTTTAGATTTGTCGAATAGACTAGCGGTCAAATGTTTAGAAGATGAAAAGCAAATCTCATTTAAATACATATACGAATTATAAACAATAATTATACCCAATGTGTCAAAAAATGCGGCATTTGCAGGTCCAGAATGGATTATCGGTATTCCAATTCATTTCAACGGAGAAAACTTGTCATACGAGCACTTTGAGTTACGAGTTCCGTCGTGGAACAAATTAAACTCGGAAGTTAAGATACCACTGTATATTATATCTGTAACTGAATAGAAATGGTGGGTTTTCTTTTCTTTAAAATTGCTTAATTTTGTTCTAGCTAAAAGATCTTGTAGCTGAGATTATCCAAGTTATAGAATTATTTGATAAATTTAAATTTGAGGTGTCTATTTTGTAATATGGTAATTTTTAATTTTATCTCAAGAAGATTTACTCAGAAAATATGATAAAATTGATATTATTTCACTGTATCAATTTGTGTATATATTTAATAAGTATGACGAATGAATCATACTGAGGATATTTCAATTTTTTTTTATACAGTGAATATAATTATTATATTAAACTTAATTTATTAAGCGAATTTCATCCGAAAGACCATCTTATCTCCATGTAAAGAATATTGATATTACCCGCTGCATCTCATCTATTAACTTTTGTATATTCCCAGTCTATGTCAGCACCTATCAACTTCACCGAAAACGTCATGTGGATACTGAATAGTATATAAAGTTCTTTCAAGATACTAACATTTAGCCGGCTGGATGAAAATATGAGTTAGACAGAAGCTAGCTAGAAGTACAAACACCATGTACCGCATCTAGCTTCAGCCCCATCGCATGGTTTTTAACGTAATAAAAAGTTACTCGGTATTTAAATAACAATGCCTATTTACTTTTCATTGAATTGTCAAAAATTAGAATCGACTGTTCTAAATTAAATAGATGTTACAAGAATTGTTTATAGGGCCAAACGATATTCGAGCCACTTCTGTGGAAACTGAGGTATTTGAACAAAAGAAAGATGAAGGCGGGCTCGAACAAAGAGTGTCCACTTAATAAACGACATGGTTGTCAAAAGAAGAATATTAATTAATTAAATGAATGAAAATATACATACTTCTAAATAAGACAACACCGCAATATATTGTTCCTGTACAGAGGTACGATTTTTTGAGAAAATATGTAAGTTATTACGATGAGAGCGTATCAAAAATAGTTTCAGAAGAAGACGGTAATTAGAATAATAATTTATTAAACTTAAATGTAATACACGAAATGTTATTGGAGGTATCATAATTTGTTACCATGGAGTATTAAAGATGAACATATGATAATACGTATTGCGTGATTTCTCGTAATAAACACCTGGCAAAAATAATTACCGTTCCAATTCAATTTGTATTATTTCTACTAAATATGGCTTGCTATTTTATAAGTTTTTTTGGTATTACTTGAAGATGATTTGGAGATATAATACTTGTATACATGTTTCTTAACCTGTGGGTCTTGAATAATCTAGATAATATAATTAAACTAAGCTTTGAATTAATACATATATGTTTCATATCGCTGGAATACGTATATTTCATATCGCTGGAATACGTATATTTCATATGGCTTGGAGCGGAAGTGGTAACACATTGAAATAAAAAATCTCTGATAAATTAAACACGTAGTTGATAGGTGTGTTTTTTTAAATTAAAAAAAAATAGATGTAAATATTGTTTATTATATAGTTTATTTGATATATTATATTTGAAATCTATTGGAATATTTTTTTTTCTTAAAAGGTATTTCGAAACACGCAGATTTCTCCAAAATAAACTATATTTTTTTGCAAAATTGAAATGCTTCAGACCTTTATTGGAATTGGACAAAAAAATATATCTATTAAATAAATATTTAGATCTTGAAATCAAAAATCATGATAGATACTATGTGTGAAAGTATGTGCTAGTTTTATGTAATAAAGCCTTTACAATCTGTGAACTATTGTATACGAGTACATGTCTATGTAAATAATAAATCAGTACGCAATAGTGGAAACACAGTATGTTCATTTAAATAACCTACAAAACAGATTACTTAACTAGAATATATTTCTTAATTAAATTTTGTCATTTATTTTATTATAATAGACATACTCTTTAGATAGTTCTTTATGGATACGTATTAATAGCTTTGTTTGGTATATCGTTAGAAGGTTTGAAATACATAAATTTGGTGTGTTCTGATGAACCCTTTTTACTACTATAAAGATTTATATTGTTGTAGTTTTTATTACCCATTGAGTTGAGAAATCGTCTGATAAACAATTCTCGTAAAAAATAATCGGTCAAGACGTCTTCATATTGTGAAAATCCATATGCTCAAAATAGTATAAGAAGTTTTCAATAGCGTATTTCAAATTAAATCTATAATGAAAAAATATTGTGATGAGTATCATAATAATTAACATAATTTAATTGTCAATAGGCGAATTGGTAAGCGAGCGCACTTTGAATTTGGAGATTAGGAATCCAAAACGCCCCAATTTGAAAAATGCTTAATGGGTGGAGTGAATGACTGGCAGATGATCTTCGTGGAAACAAAAAAAGTTTATATGTTGAAAGTATATCAAAGTTTTTTATATATAAATTTGAGTCGTATATGAGTCTTGCCGACTATATTGCAGGTTGATCATATTAATATCGTGCTGCTCTTGCGACATTCCTGGTACTTCGTAGAGCGATTCACGTTTGTAACACCAAAGTAATGAGAATAAAAATTAGACTGAAGGTAATAAAGCAAGAAAACTGCTGTTATGTTCAAATGAATTTCAATAAATATAATACAAGACGACTAGCTATAATGGTATAGTCACATGACTCACTGAATGCAATACGCCACAACTAAAAAAATGTGTTTTTTCAGAAAACGGATTTGAAAATTTAAGTTGGTGGGATTCTATTAAGGAATAATATATTAAATTAATTAAATGAATAACAGTATCGTACTGAAAAGTACATAAAACGTCGACCACATTCGTATGAATAACTCAAAAATGGCATTTTGAGTTATATATAATATTATCGAATGAGTGATGTCGTAATAAATTTATGAATTATTAGTGCCATTGGCAGAGTTGAAAGGGTTAAGCCTACCCACGAGAAACTGTTATTAATGATATTAATACCGAAGTAAAAGTTTATCGTCACAGCTCGATGTAAGGGACAACTTATTATAATAATACGGTTAGCGTGTCACGGATGCCCATATTGTTTCAGTTATGAGGTGGCAACGGGTTATAAATGGGAAGGGTAGAGAATACGCGGAAAACAATAGTAAGTAAAGTATACCAGTGAATAGTTATACTAGTTGAATTTTCAATAGAACTGACTGTTCTTTTATCCAAACTATTTTTCCAACCGTGCTCTGACATATGCATTAATTGATTTGACTCCAGTTCAGTTTGAGTATTTTTTTGATATTTTAGTATGTTGAATTACAAAATGACGATAACAAACAAAATTGCAATGTGTACATTTATCTCAGGATAGGTTGAAAACTATTTGCAAATTCGTCACATTAGGTGAAAATTGTAAGAAAAGAAGTGAGAATATATTACTCACCACGTCTATTAATTAGAGCTTATGAAATATTGAATCAAACGCTTTTAACTAAAATATTTTTATACCATGTTTGCCCCCTTCAGTAGAACATATAAATCTCAACAGCGTGAAGATGTCTACCCTAGAAATGGAAAGAATGAATCTCCGTAATGTCAATATTTAGTACTTATATAGTTGTTTTTAAGGACACGTGTTTCAACTGTGTGCAACACTTTATATATATATATAAATTATATCATCATTGAATTTTATTTTTATAAGCTTTTATTTAGTTCTGCTTTCAAAGTTCCACACCTCTTATTATT
>JAGVSQ010006161.1:0-16742 GCA_022683975.1 Rhyacophila evoluta
AATTACTCAACCCAATGGGCATCCAGTCCTGCATTTTTAGATTTTAAAATCCAACGACAGGTGGGGAATCGAGCCCGCATTCTCGGATTCCTAGGCGCGCACGCTACCAACTACGCTATTATTTTTTTATTATTATTATTTTACAGATTCTTAAAATATAAAACAAAGTCACTCTTTAATAAACAGTGGTCATAAATTATTTCAATATCATTCTTTCAACTAATCAATGTATGGACTACTAAGTAATATTCATAAAAATATGTTATATTAAGCAAGATTGCTTCATCAATGTTTATATGCAGGTTTAAAATTTAAAATAAGTATTGTTTCAAAATATCCAGACAAAATTTGCAAAATTTTCAGTGTAAAGTATTTTAGTCAGCCTTTTTCAGGCTCCCGAAAATTAGCTTTTAGAAATTACTCTTTTCCTTTTTTCAAGACAAGGCGTAGAAAAGTAAATACTAATCTTATTAAATAAACACCAAAAAGCTTATCTACTTAGATTTTGTACAAATTGAGTGCCAACAAGCTTCGATGAAAAAAAATGATGTTAAAGATTTCTCGTCAATGACGAAAGCTATTTTTTTCAAATACAAAAGAACAATAGCTTTTTAGCCCGTCAAAAAAGCTTTGTACCTATTTAATTTTCTAAAATCATTTGCAACTCTTAATGAATTAAATTGTAAAAATATACCTATCATTAAATTCATATGTTTATCTTTTTTATTCAGAGAAAAATTGCTTGGTTTTAATGCGACGAATTACAATTTATTTTACGTTAAATCATTAAACTGTAATCTTATTGTAACATTTATTTAATATTTTTAAAACGCCTACTGTTAAAAGTTTTTTTTTCCATTTCATTAATCCGGCTAAGCTATAAAATAATATAGGCACTAATTATTACTTGGCTTTGTATGGAATATATATCTAATTCATTATTTATTCAAATAAATTTTATTCACTCCGTTATTACAAATTCGTTTCAATACTTTGCCAAGTACAATCTTTTATGTCGCTTATTGATCATCAGTGATAATGTTGTATAATAATTACACGTCGCTACTCATGACCATTTGGAAAAAGTTCTTATGACACACAGAAAAATACATGTATTTTCTGTTTTATATCATATATTTATTTACACATTGTATTATATAACAATATGCTATAATTAATGAATGCATATATGATATACATCATGAACTTGTGATGCAGCCTATTACTATGTACGTCAACTTTAGTAGGCTATTATAATTATTTATAACACTAGCAATAAAGATGTTAAAAATCTGTAAATATTTGTGGCATAAGTGAAAATTTGTACTATTGTGATAACGTATACTAATATATATATTATAATTACATGTTAAATTACTTTTTTATACTCCCATCTTTTACTATTCTTAGTTAAAATATATTTGGCGATAGATCAATAAAAACAACATTAACTTAAATCAATGTTCTGATACAAGTCAGATTGCAATTTAATTTATGTGTTATGTAAACAAAATAGCAGAAATTGCAAACCTGAAAAAATGTTAAGCACGATTTTATTTGTATTTTTTAGTCGGCTGAAGCTTTTTTTAGAAACTAAACCATTTTAGTAGGGTACGTTGTGCTTTTATCACCACAAAGTTTGGGTCCCATATACTTTACCTCGTCTTTGTTAGTTCAAAAAGCTTTAGATTTGGATCATTCTAGTTTATTTAGTTATACAGTAGCGACGAAGCATTTTTATGTTTATTTAATTATGATAAAAAATATTGAAAATGAAAGCTTTTGCATTTTTGAATGATAGTAAATATAATGCTAGTATAAAGTCTCTTGTTTTAAGGGTAATTTTATCAGTTTCTCAGTACGTAAATTTGATGAAATGTGAAGCTGGATTATATTATTATATATCATCAGCATCATGTGTCTGGTAAAGTCACGTGTCACGAATACTTCACTATTATCAAGTGCTATTTTAATTTTCTACAAATCAATTGGATTTCAATGTTTTAGGAAGCTGATAAATATAATACTATATTCAGGAAAAAATATTTTGAAATTGAAGCTCTGTCGTGATTTGAAAAGACTTAAATCGAATTTGACAATGCATTTTAAGCTTCATTAATAATAAATATCTCCCAAATATTACATAATAGTAATTTCCATGTAATAATAATAATAATAATTTTTGTAAATTCAGTGGTAATTTATTCAGAGAGGAATTTGAAATAACTTCAGAGTATAAAAAATATTAATTCGACTGTTATAAGAAATTGGCACTTTTCATAAAGGTAACATTTTTTGCTGATGAATCTGCTCATACTGAATTTTTTCATGATCTTTCTAGTACTAAAAAAATACGATTATTTTATGAAAAAAAATAAAAAATAATGGTAATACTTATAAAAATTGCATTTAACATTTAAACAAATTCATCCAATTTTACTTGAAAATTTGAAAGCTTTATATCTCTTTTCAGTATAAATAACGTAAAGAATGAAAAATAAACATTAAAATACTTTTAAATGTTAAATAGGCATACTGAAAAAAAGTAGTTTTCTTTTATTCTGCTACCTTCACACTTCATGGTTTCCGCATTTCTTTCGAAACCAATGTATAACTTTTTCTCTGTAAAGTTCATGCTGATCTTAAGAATAACAACTTACAATATCTTTATACTTGCATTGAAAACATTTTTTCATAAACTAAGTGCTATAAAACCTCCAATGACTCACATTACACGCTTTTTATATTGTATAAAAGCATACATATCATAATTTTTATATAATTATTTTTATTTATCTTTAAACATATGCAGAGGGAATGGAGTATATAGTAAAAATGTATGTTGTTCAGAATTCCTCGTTTGCATTGATTTTTCTCATATAATACAATTTCATTCGATCACATAAAATCTTTAATAGCTGCATAAGGATTGCACAGATAAATTAAAAGAAGCAAGTCTAAGACAGTTACTTGTAAAGCATTTATCGCACATATTCTAGTCAGTTACGGCTTTAAATTAAAAATTTTGATGGAGTTGGAAGTAAGTTCTTTGTTTACATTCTCATTTACCAATATATTAGTTTAGATCCAAATATTAAAACAACAAATTCAAATAAATAATAGTATCAAACGATTTATCCCACTATCATAATAAACACAAATACACTCATATATCAAATACAAACTCTTTAATATGTGGTCATAAAGCTTCCACTTTTTCCTTATACTTCTTCTTAATTAGGCATATCTTGGAGCTCTAATATCAAGAAGAAATCTTCTTTATTCCATGGGAATTTCATAAATGTTAAGTACCATACTCAAGACCTGGGGCTGAACCTCATTCAAATGTACTAACTACTCCAATAACTTTTTTATATATTATAAGACTTGACAATATAAATATGCATCTACTTGAAATTTAGAGTAGTCGTAATACTGAGATTTATATTTTTTACTTACTGAATAGATATATTAAAAATAATAAAAACAATTTTATACGCAAGTAAAAAAAAGCTCAAAATTAAAAGCTCGATTATAAATTATGTTACTTTTTAAGAAATATTTATTATTTTAAATTCGGAATAGTGCCGATGTTTCCACGCGCCGGTGTTTGTTCTTGTTCCGAAATAAACCAGAATGAACCGAAAACAAGAAAAGGTTTACAGTAGTTTATGCTAGGCCTCGTTAGCGTATTCATGAGATGCTCCCGCTTATCCAGACGGGCCATCTAGAGGCTCAGTTAAAAGTTTAGAGCGGGATGAGATCGCGTAATAAGATTCTCAGATTTTGGTCTTCTTCGTCACGATATTACATATTTTACAGGGTCAAGTGTTTGGCTTCCACAAAATAGGTTACTTTATTGCCGATTGTAGTCCTTAATTGTAGGGAGTTAAGTTAATTAATGGAATAATCATTAAGTAGAACCGTATTATGCTGCTCGGCATGGGATAATTTTACCACCAAATAAAAGATAAAAAGAATATTTTAATATAAAACTTTTTTGGAATATTTTTTTTTTTGATTTTTTGCATTTATTTCTAATAAAAGTATCTTTTCACATTTAAATATTTTCAACTAACCGGCTAGCCAGAATTTTCTTTTGTGATCCAAAAATAATTGTTAGGAATCTTTAAATATCTTATCTTATGATGGTTTTGGGACTTTTTATTGATTTAAGTAATTGTTGGTTTAAAAATAAAGCATATGGATTTCTTATGGGTATGAACATAACTACTTAAAATGTTATAAATTGATATTTATTTTTCACGAGGATGGGTTATTGGCAAACTGCTCATTTTCACAAAAATATAATATACATAGTATCGTCGCCAATATCGCAGGAACACGTAACTCAATTATTTTGGTTTAAGTCACTTTGTAAAGTATAGTTTTATTTTTTGCAATCTCTTGTATCATTGGCACATTTTTGCATTAACACAAAATTTGTTCATGTTTTAGTAGTTATGGGGCAACGGTAAGGGAAAACTTAAACTTGGACTTAAGCCGACAAATCCAGTTACGTGTACCTGCAATATTGGCGATGATATATAAATTGCACATAACTATAATAATATAAATAGAGATGCATCCAATAAGTATGGTAACTCACGTATGAATTCACCCACGTAAGAATAATGTGTCGGTGCATTCATGCAGTGAAGAATAAAATATTATTCTTATGTTAATTATTAAATAAAAAATACAACATAACTAATCGATGGTGTAAAACTATGCCAAAAAATGTTCAATTATAGCTATTATTCTGTAATTTTTTCTGTGAATAATGACCATTTATAGAACTTCACAAAAATATTTTAAGCGGATAAAACTATAATTTGTGTTATGCACTGTTTAGCTTAAGTAAAAAACATTTTCATTTCTTCTCTCATAGATTGTATATTTGTAGATACTAGGTAGAAAACAAACTTGTTTAACTTTTAATGCAGCACCTCAATTACTAGCCAGGTTTTGTTGCCAACTCTAGTATATCTTCAACTACCTGTAAAGTATCAACATATCATTAAGAGTTCTTCACAGTTGTTGGTTGTTCTAGTGTTTACACGTTGCAATTTAATTTGTGATGCTATTTTGCTGACGAGTACCGAAATCGTAAACCTCTCTTAAGTTTTACGGTATATGGTGCAAACTACAAAACAGCTAAAGAATATCCAGACACCAAAGACTATATCACTACATAGGAATAAATAATAAGGCATCAAAATTTTAGAAATAGTTATTCTTGATATCAGAGAGAATTAAAATGTATTAGAGAAAAGCCAGTTACCACAAAGAATAAAAAAAAAACTCATTTACATTGTAAGAAGCTTTAAAACAAGTCGCATAATTCAAGCTTTTTTTATATCATTTCCGGCTAATTTTGTTAACTTAAATTGCAAATATTGTCCATATAGTATTTTTTTACTGAAATAAGACGTCAACATCATACATTTTTTATAATTATACAAAAGCTTTCGCTTAAAGTCACCTATAATAATTTTTTTTCACTCACCATTTCCGAGCTCTTGGCTGACACTTTTTAGTCATATCAGTAACGAGAAATCTGAACTTTTTAAACAATTTACAAACTGTTGCGAAACCGAGTTTTAATTAATTTCAGACGTTCATTAAATTTGTTTTATAATGACTTAAAAAAACTGAGTACCAAGTTTTAATTTGAGAAGAAGTTAATAATAGAATGTTTATTTATAATACGGCACATTTATAAAAATAATGTTAAATGATGTGGGTTCTACCACCAGAAAGAAACAAGGGAAACGAATTGTTTTTTACACGTGAAAAACTTTGTTGAAATAATTGCTCGGAAATTTTGTTTCTTTTTGTACAAAAAAACAAAATTTAACGAAAATAAAACGTTTTAAATAAATAGTTAGTCACCATAATATACCATATAAGAAAATTTCAGAGACAGACAAAAAGTATCTCAACCGAATTTTTGCTCGGCGAACAATAAAAATAAACGTTTAAATATGACCAACAGCCAATCTTCTCTCATCCTTTCAGATCATTCCACAAATGTTTCAAGACCCCAAAATCTTGTTGGCTTAAAGAATTGGCCAGATTAAATTTCATTTAAAGATTCAGCATAAATTTATTTTTTACTAGAATTTTTGAAAAAAGGTGTTTGTGACGGATACTGTAAATATAGCGGTTTGACTGTTTTAAACGAGGAAATCGGAAAATGGACATTGTGGTAACTAATTTCTATTTTTGACCATGTCTGTCAGAGCTGACAGTGGAAAATATGGGTCTACACAGTAAAATAACCATACTGAAATAAATTCAATGTAAAGACATGTCTTGATTTTTTTCACAAAAATTTAATGTCAGATAATTGATCAACTAAATGAGAATCCATTGCTGAATCATAATATTTTTTTAAATCCTGCAGATGTGAGAATAGATCTCGTGTCCTTTGTACGTTAGCCTTGAGGCTTACGAGGATACTACGTAAATAAATGACAACAATACATTTAATTATAATTTACAATTATTTAACAAAAAATAAGAATTAAGTGTTCGTATTATCTAGATATAAAATAAAAATAAAAATAAAATATATTCCATAATATTACAGTTCATCTGCAGGTATGTCACACACCTTTGATACACCATCATTGCCATATACCCACCTAGCTATAAAAGATAAGATCATGGAAGCGTACCCTAAAATCTAAAAATATCAACAAAACTGTTGGTTTGCGTGCTAACAGACTAATAAGGGGTAACCCCACACACTAGCCGTTACTCAACACTTTGTACTCAGAACTGGAATATTCTTTTTTAACTTTTTTCAACCACTAAATTTGTTTTATTTCTTTTGATAATAATCTTACAAATTTATTGAACGCGTAATTCATTTTTATTATAACTATGTCATTTAATATTATTACTCAATAGTCGAGAGGTAAGTGTTCGAGCTTTGGGCTCACCTAAGTTTAAAAAAGCAGACGCCAAGCTTGTCATAGAAAGCTTTTTCATTAAAAAAAAAACTCACCAAGACTTCACATTGCAAAGATTTACATACTCTATTTCTGGAGTTGACATATTATTACCATATGCTTCACTTTCAAAACGCACGTGGTTCAAAAATACCTAACCTTATTCAATTTCATAGATATTATTGAAAACAAACTGATTGATCAGCAAATGTATTAAAGTTTATGTACGAACTTAATATTAAAAATAGATATTTGCTTTCAAAGCTCGTCGGCTTAAAATAAATTAATTGAAAGCTTCGTCTTACTTTCCTTAATGTTAACCTCTAACAGACATTGTATACATAATTTGAATGATACTATCTTAGGAACATAAGCCAAATTTAGTCAGTCCCTGTCAGTACACGACTGTCTCGATAAATCGATACTACTGGCCGTACGACATTTCGAAAGCTCACTGAACATTATTGACCTCCTCCGCTTAAATTTCAAATCGTATAATTATCAGTCCGTTGAATGAGATACATTAGAATTAACTTAGTACGTATCGATTCAGAATAACCAATATAATATGGTACAGATATAGAATATGATAAAGATACTCGTATAACAGCCAAATAAATTTTAAACATTACCAAAGTATCCATTTAGTGCAGTCATAAATAAATAAAACTTTTACGTGAAAGTTATGACGAAAATTACTAACTATAATAAAACTGTGGAAAGAAAAAGGACGTAACCCACTCAGAATATATTTTATACGAGACACAAAAATATCTTTTAAATGATTTTGGGGTGAAGTAAAAATATTAAATTGAGACAACCTTGCAATGCACGAGGACTAAACTGATAATTTATATAGCCAGTATGAAAGAAATCAATAAAATTGATGTGGAGGAAGTCCATTTTTCTGGTCGCGAATTGACGGGCCATCCTTTTTTCAAACATAAAAGCTAATATTAGATACTTGTTCAGAATCTTGGCTTGTATTTTTGATATAATGTGTATTAAGTTAAGTCAAGTGTAAATATTTTGACTATCGAAAAATAAAATGTTTTGTAAAAACAGAAGGTTACGTCCTTTTTCTTTTCTACAGTCGATATTGTCTGTATGGAATCGGCTTATCGAAGAACAATATGTTTTTAAATTAATTAGATAATTTATAAAATTTTGTATACTGTGATTATATTATTTTAAAATATAGCGATGAGATGGTCTTAAAAATAGCTCAAATACCTCCCACCTACTTACATGTGTACTATAAATGAATGTATTTGTATTTAATCTTCTGAAAATTTGGCATTATTGATCCATTCGAAAAACTAATTATATAATGATGATATGAAAATTTCATTAGATAAACGTACTTACTTGGTTAAAAATAATTTAAAACAACTTTTTTAATTAAAAATCATTAAATAATTAAAGTTTATTTTGATTATACAAATATCCTACGCTATATTGGTTATAAAGTTTGCATCTTGTTGCTATTAAAAATTATTTCTCAAAACTTTCACGTGTAATAGAGTTGTCATTTTTAAATCCTGATTCGATTGATGGTAGATAGAAAATTATATTCAGTTGCCAAGAAATACGTGTGCGTGTAAGAGTAAGTGTTGAAAATTTAAATCTGCAATTTCAGAACTGCATTGATCAACTTTCTAACATGAATTTCAGAGAGGGTATCATAAAAAAGAATAAAACATAATTTTTTCTCTGGTGAAAAAAAAAGTTTTTGTTATTTCACCATCAGTCAAAATTTTGAGGTTATGCTTTTATGCAAGGATTAAAATAGCTTCTTAATTTTTTTCTCGCTTTAAGTTAAATACTAAATATCTTATCAAAGAGTGATAAAAACACATTATGACTATATCGATCTTATGCTACGTTTTACTGTTAAATCAAGATTAAAAAAAATGCCGTGTTCCCATGACCTATATGTAAGAAACAGAACGATAATGTTAAGAAACTGTGTCTTTTCAGTCATTCTTAAAGATAATGCTCAACAAGCTTGAAGCTTTTGAAATGTGAGAATATAAAAGCTCGTTTCGTATAATTATAAAAACACGTTTTTAATTGTTGAGGTGAAAAATCTACAACAAAATGATGAAATAAGTTAAAGCTAAAAAATAGGATTAATTAGCTTTATAATCGACGACAAGAAATCTTGAGTTTCAACAGCACCGTTTGCCTTCTCAAGCAAAAAAAAAATTGAGATGCTATAGTTGCTATTGGTTTTTGATAATTTATAATTACTTACTGTATAACTAACGTCTGTTTTGAATACACTCAATACACTCAATACTATTTAATAAGTTTGTAATATTATTTCAACTAGAGTACAACAAAAATATTATTCTCCGTTTGTATCGCTTGCAAAACAAGTCGAGTAAAAGCAAAGCTTTTTATTCATTCAAGAACACCTGGCAAGCAAGATCTTTGTATGAAAAAATGTCCTGGCAAAAATAAAGATACTGCTATAAACTCAGTACTACTTAGAACTGAATAAGAAAGAAAGGAAACTACTTTCAAAACTACCGCTAATGTCAGATAAAAGAAATGGCAAAAAAAAATGTGAAATAAAATAGTGTGTGTATGTTTGGCTGAAAATTAACAGTCAAAACGAAATATGGCAAGGCATGTCCTCAAACAGTGGAAATCCATGCATATGTGGGTGGATATTATACATATTCATACACTTTTTTGAACCTTTTTTTAAAGTAAATTTTATCTAAATATCATTAAGGCAGCTTTTGTATCCCATGGAATGGTTGTTTCGTCTAATTGATTTTTAAAGATTAAAAATTCCGTAAAAAGAGTCGGAACGTCGTTCTAGTGCGTAACAGCAAAAGACACATAGCATATACTCCACTTTTGGAGTAGAAATGGTATAAAAATAAAACATGTTTCAAGTTATCAGTTAAGATTTAGTTTGTGTTTAGATCCTGATGCTATATATAATTTTAACACTTTACTGGATGATAAAATATATATTTTATATTCATTTAAAGCGGTAATAAATAATTGATATCTGCATCGCAATTGCGTGACTCGAAACATGAGCCTCGTAATATCGCGTTTTTCAAGTGTTTTTTTTTTGTGAGGAAGTTATTAAAAAACAGTTACTTGATTATTAGTGATAGCTTTGACCAGCGGCACGAACGCAATACGCCTACAGCCCACATATCCAATCCCATGGGATTATGCGATAGTATTTTTATTGAAACCATTACAGGATGACTTGAATTATTTTTATATATATTATTAATACCAGAATTATAATTGGAATTTTTTTTAAAGGTTTTAAAACACATTACAACTTTAATAATCAATGAATCGTTAAATGCATATTAGAGTTTAATATAATCATTTATACAATATTTAGTTAGTCAGGTTTCTATTCACTTAGTTTTATTCTTAAAAAAATTAGAAGTACCATTATCCTACGAAATACATATATTTTCTTCCACCATCTGGCAAATCTCTACACATGTTATGCCGTAATGTAACGAATGTAACGTACTCTTTTAAGCACCGGGTGAGTCTAAGAAGCAGCTTTTCCTGCCCAATCGGCATGCACTGTCTACATGATTACTATTTAACTAAGCCTTATTAATATCGAGCCATATTACGAAGAGAAATCTTCTCGCTGAGCGTGGAATACTGCAATTATGTTAAAAGCTAGAACATTAAACCAAATGGTTGATTGATTCGGTAAATGTTTTAACTGACTTATAAAGCTTTTCTTATTATTGGGAAGAATTTGATAAAAATCCTGTAATTCACCTTGTAAACAATTCAAAAGCTTGTCCATATACTGTAGAGATGTGCATATTTCAGTTTGTACAATGGAGTAGAATTAATAATTAATATGAATTCGTAATAGTTTAGGGACAACTTATTGAAAATTTGATAGAATTAAAAAAAGCATTTTTTTTTCAATTTCTATTGCAGTCACAACTTTTTAGTGCTTTCAAGAATATTAGGATACATAAAAAAAAATCTAGTATGATCTACTCAATTTAAAAAATAATCACTATTAAGCAACATAAATTATACATAAATGGGTATGAACATAATGTAAAATTCAGCGCGTATTAACGCCATTGAATGTCATTGAATGTAAATGCTATACATTTACTAAGTTAGTTGCCAACTTGTTTAGAAATGTGAATGAGCTTGCTTTACTAATCGTCATATCATTTATACATGTTTTTTTATAAATGTGCTCATTTTATACACACTAGATTTGTGCAATAAATATTTTTAAAATTAGACAGTATACCATCATTGCTAGCTTTTCTGTTATTATGAAAATCTATTTACATAAATGTATGATTGATATCAATAAATACAAAACGCATAGTTAATTAAACGTTTATTGAAACAGAAATTCGAATGTCCAAATCATGTTAATTACTGATTTGGAATATTGTTACAGATAGCTTTGTGATTTAACGGGTTTTGGTCCAACATTATCGGTTAATCGCAATATACATGTTGGCCAACCCTGTATAGATCGATAGTTGTTCTAAAATTACCAAAACGTTGTTTTACATACTATTAATGATGATTTTCAAATTATTACCTTGTAAGATGACCTTACGTGTTACGGTACATACGCCACAGAGTTTTATTCCTGTTATGACTGTAATTAGCATGAAACACATTTATTTTTCATAAACGTGGGCGTATTGATTCCAAAAAACAAATATTGACAGTTTGTTGATTCGCAGCTTGCACGTTTATGGATATTAATTGCCTGTTATCGTATGTTTGTATAGTTGAGAGTATTTAAGCATTAATGTATCGATTTGAACGTTTTTAATGGGTACCTTTAAATTTTTATATCAATCCGAAATATCCACTAATTAAAACCTACGTTTCAAAATTGTTAAAATACTCCTTGTATTATTTTGAAAATTTTCACTATCGCAATCCCAATTTAATTCAAAAATTGTTGTGACAAAACACGTTTTATTTTACACATTTTACAAAAAATCTGCCAAAAATGTGTATTTAAATTATTTAAAAGCTGTATGTAATTTAAATCACAATACTAAATTATTGATGAATACTATAAACCAGTCGCTCTAAAATTATCGTAAAACGTATTTAGCTCAAACTTTAAAACTCGATAATCTCAAAACTCGCTTTCTCAGGCTGACGTCTTTTGCCAGTAACCCAAAAATATGTTCAATAATTAAATATAGGTGGTCGCTACGAACAAAAACATTTGTGATGGCTGTAGAATGAAAATATTTAATAACTAACTAAATAAATTTAAATATGTGAAGGGTACTACATGGACTAAATGTGCATTGAGAGTTAATTCGATACGGTTTGATATATAATCATGTGATATGAAAGTTGGATTGTTCATCATTTTGTATATATTATATTTATATATACTACATCAAACATACAATAACCAATTGCAGATAAATTTTTTTCATTATACACGAACATATACATAATTAATAATCCATTTTAATTAAAACCTTTTTGATAGGGCATGATAACACATTATTTTACGAGCAATTAACTGGATTCAATTCATTGGTTCGTCGTCCTCAGTCTTTCAATTGTTACATTACTACCAAACATGGGTATCTCTTGAATGAACTATGTAATTCTAAATTATGTTTGCTATAATTGAAAAATGTTTTTTATTAATTAACTTACCACGCACTTATTAAATTACATTTATATGAATTGAATTGTTTTTCAAAATATACAATTTATATTATAATTAAAGGTGTTTATAAGATGTAAGTATAACTAAATCTACAAAATTTTATTTACACAATGCTCATTACCATCAAATTTAACGTACGAGCTTATTTTGAAAATTAAAATTAATTTAGTATGGACTTCGGACTACTCAAAAAACTATATAGGTATATTTTATTAAAGCTATAAGATTTATACATTAATAAATTTGCACTGATTTTATTTATTTAGGTATAACACGTATTTTACTTCACTTTTCAAATTTAACTTAACAGGAATTAAATAATTATTCTAAATTACATGTATTTTAATATTCATAGTTTATTAGTATAAATATACGCTTTCTTTTGTGGCGGCTTATTCATCCGTTGTCTTATATCCCAAATTCTAATAGCATAAGAATCTGTTTTTAAAGCTCGATTGACACGAGGCATTATATGTTAAAAGCTGTGCATGGAATAGCTAGAACGCGTATTGCAAATGTATTTGGAAAATCTGATCATGTCTCATTTTCCACCCGTGAGGATTCAGACAATTCTCGAATACTCTCAACAGAATTTATTCAAAAATGACATGTAAAAATGCAAGACAAATAATCCTAAAAAAAAAAACACTGGATAATCACATCGACTTTAGAAAGGCAGAAAGACGTAAGCCTCAGTGTTTTCCAAATATCTATTTTTCGGAAATCACATTGTATATAACTAAATACACATTCTTTCAAAAAGATATACGCTGCAGAAGTTAGAAAGTTAGTATCTAAATTTAGCATATAAGTTTTAAAAAAAGAGAGCCTGTAATTTTGCAACCTTTTTTAAAGCTTCTATCACGTTCATTTTATTAGTTTTCTAAAATAAATAATTGAATTGATACCAGATTTAGCCCACGTGCACTTCATAGTTGTCTATTTACAATTTTGACTTTGACCCAAAATTATTAAATAGACGTTTGTAAACTTCAGCAAAATTTATTATGACGATTTTGGTCCCTCTATAGACAATATAGTTTACTTATAGAAAGGATATAGAAAAAGAATAAAAATCACTTATTGTTTTAAGCTTTAAGCTCCGTTAAAAATATTTACAAATGTAATATGTAAATGATAATAGTTTTATTACCCATATTGTATCAGTAAATAAAAGCTTTTAAAGAACAGAATTATTCATATAGATTATACAGATTGAGGTGAATGTATGAGCTACTGAGAACTTTCGTTGTATTCGCTATCAACGTAACGACTAACGGCCCAGTACCCATCTAGCTTCACGCAAAGTCATCAGTTTTAACAAAGCTACCTACGAAGATCCGTTATCCATTATCCATACACCAACATGGCTCCAAGGACGCTTAGCATGTTTTCAGATTTTATCTAAATACTGATAAATGTATTTTCTCAGTTTGAAAATATATAAGACGATCCGAAGATTCCTTTGTGCACTTTGTAGTACAGTTTTATCTTTGTTGATAATTTAAAGATAACAATTTCGAGAATTTAACCTTTAGTTTTCTATTAAAAATAAACAATATAAAACAAACAGATTCATATCAGTAGACAACACATACATTTATACATAGATAGAACTTTTAACAAGTTTTTTTCTTTCTATAAATAAGGCAACTTCTGATCTAGGAAATTGTTTTATTAAATAAAGTTTATAGAGCTTACTCTGACGAAGATGGAAATTATTTTATTGAAAATAGCAATTACTCAACGATTTTCTATAAATATTGGTATTCATGATATATTTGGCATTTTCGGGTAGGTTTTTTATTGAAATACATAAATACATTTTGCTTATTATATCTGTTCTGAATATGAAATATACGGATTTTCATAGCATGAGGGCTTTATTGTTATTTTTTTCAGAGAATTGGTTGCCAGTCAATATCTCAGCCAGTTTGGAATTCAGTCCACAATTAAGATTTGTTTTCATGTGACTTGCATTCCTTTTTAGTTTATTTATTTATAATATTAAATACCGTAACGAAATTAACGTGAATTATTCGATAGAAAACCTACCTTGGTATATAATAAATGTATATTCATATTAATTTGTGCGCTTAAAAAACGACTTTAATAGTATTTTTTATTATACATAAGTAAATTATATTGACGATATTATAGATTTTTTTAGAGAATAAGCTATCAACCAATTACCGAATTCTAGCTCTAGTAGATCAGTAGCGTAGTACCTTGTATTGAGCCATATTCGCTCCCAAAGTAGAGCATATGGATCTACACAATGTGAAGATATCCACCGCGAAAGTAGAGTATATGGATCATTGCAATATAAAGACGTCTCGACAGATTATTTTACACGAGAATTTTTTGTCAGACAATTGCTCAACCCAATTGACATCCAGTCCTCTATTTTTGGATTTTTTTAAAAGCGACAGATTATAAATCGAACCCGCATTCCTCGGATTGTTAGGTATGCACACTATCGGATATACATAGGTAGTACCTTAGCTATCGTTAATATAATGATAATCAATACCATTATGATAGTAGAATACTAAATAATAAGGAAGTATAAAAGATATCATAATTAAAGTCTTTCAGAACTCGGCCCTATATAAGCACAATCTCGCTCATAATAGATTCTAAAATAAAGATATTTGAAATAAATAAAGATTAATACTATTATTTATTTACATAGTATTTAAAGACATAATATAAATAATAAATGTTTTCGAAATAATCAGAGAGCGTCGACACTTTTGCGTCATACTATATAGAAAGTATGTTTTTTTTTGCTCATATAGGTGAATAAGTAGGTTACTGCTGGAATCGTAACTTGGCGTGTTTTCCGATTCACGTTCGCGCAAATTAAGCTCTTGAAGGTCAAGGTCATCGAAGAATCGTGAAATTTTTAAGGCAGCTTCGGAGCATGTGGATAAATTAATGTTAACACGGAATTTTATTGGTACATTTCCCATAAAACTTTCACTTCTTACACACCATTTTTCAGGAAAAAAATTCGCGAGTTATCTGAAAATAGACGATAACATTTTAATTACAATATATTGCGTTCGGTATGAAACATGATAAATTATGTAAACGATTGACGTCAACAAGGTTTTTACATGTAATCTCCACCTACGCGTAGAAAATATATTTCTATTTCTCTGTTTTTTTTAACAGCATGTTATCAATTCTAAAAGAAAATCTTTCAAAGTATTTATGTACCCATATTAATATAGACGAAATTCTTAGAAAATCAAAGTAAAATAGAGAATTATAATAGAAAATGTACCGTATTTTGGTTTACAGAACAAACTGAAATCTTCTCAATGCTTATTAGCTATATATAAACTAGATAAATGTATAAGATTTCATTTGGATTACTCGTAACTATTTCAATGCGGACAATGCGTACATATTTACTGACTGAAGGTGAAAATCAGGTCACAAATAACGATCCAAATGAAAGTTCATGAATTTCAATAAGTTTAAATCAAATATTAAAAAAAACTCTATCAGTCAATAGTATTAACTGAATTTTAATTCTACTGTTAATTGTTTACACAGTGAAGTGAAAAAGTAAATAGCAGCTTTCCACGAGTTTTTCAAATGTGTACAAAAATAATTATCCAAATAATGAATATTTTGTATGAAGCAATAAAGTACAGTTTTCTAAAATTAAATCGATTACTTTCAAATTACGGTTATGTCAATACGTCCAAGGCAAGAAATCGTTATATTTTTAGTGGACTAATCGAAGGCTTAAAATAGTGTAATGTTCTTTTAATTGCCATTTCTTGTTATTTTTAATTTTAACGCATATTAAAAAGGTATATAATTCAGTGAATTACATTTCTTTTGATCATTTTCAAAAATGTCGTTCAACGCGGATCGATAAGACTTGTTACTTAATGGAAATAATATTGATGAATCAATAAAAGGCTCTAAGGATTTATTCCTCGTATGTTTTTTTAACAATCATCAATTGAAATATATTATACTAATATTGAAATATTGTTTAATAATTGTGAATTTTTAATGGTTTATAAATTACTTATTTATTTTATACATGTAATATTACAAATTAT
>JAGVSQ010006162.1:0-16740 GCA_022683975.1 Rhyacophila evoluta
AACTGAGACAACTTAGCAGCAAAACCACCGTGGCCTGTAATAAATTGGCTACTGAAGTTGTCTGGAGTCAGCTTGGTTATCTCCATGCACCACCATTTTATTTTACCTCTGGTTACATGTCCGATGCGAAAATAACACATGATTCAACAAAAAAAGTGTGACTAATCCAAAAATTGCATATATGGATCTCCGCACTACAAACAATTATTTTTACAAGAATTGGTTGTCAGACAGTTACTCAATTTGATTCAGTCGTGCGTCTTTGATTTTTTTTAAATCCTTTTTAATCTCTGCCACTATGGTGATAGTAAAATTAAATTATCCTTATTACAAAAAAATACCAGATAGAGACGTGTTATTATTAATTAACATATGGAAATTAAATCCATAAATTATCTACGAATTATACAACGGTAAACATACATTATTATATAAATTAATGATAATATTTCATGCCACAAGCGTCTCTTACCAATATTAATCTTCTTAGAACGATTAGATAACTTCTAAGAATATATAATATGTTTTTGAATATATCTGCTTCAATATCTTCAGTGTGAAGAATTAGTAGATTACTCATAACTTTATATAAAAAAGATTTATTAATGTATCTATCGATTTTAAAGTTCTCTTTTCATAGTTGTAGGTTGTATATTACACACTACGTTTCCTTCAGAATGATTATATTATAACGTAAACAAAGTAAGTAAGTATTTTTAAAAGTGGGAATGCAAAAAAAAAGTTGAAAGCTTTTTTATGAAGCTTACTACATGCACATATCAACAATTGAATATTTTTATCCATTCGTATAAAGATTGATTGCTATATTATTGACAGAATATTACTTGGGATTATATACAACTTGTGACGTTAATTGGGATTATCAACACTTAAATATTTAATGGTACTTAGCATTATTGGCACGAAATATATTTTGTTTGATAATTTTTATGCATAATATGCTTAACTCAATAATTAAAAAAGTAATTGTATTTGATTGATAATAATATCCAAATGATACTAAGTGGAGTGAGGCTCAAATTTACATGTCTGTGTATATATATTTTTTTCATTCCATGTTCGCTCCCAAATTGGAGCATATGGATCTACACAAAGTGAAGAATCCACTCCGAAAGTGGATTATATGGTTCTATGCAATCTGAAGGCGTCTTAATAGATTGTTTTTTATACGAATTGCTTATCAGACAATTGCTCAACCTAATTAGGACATAGTCCTGCATTTTTTGGATTGTTAAAATCCAACAGATGGGGAATCGAACCCGCATTCTCCGGATTGCTAGGCGCGTACCCTACCAATTACGCTACAGGGGAGACAATATACATATATGTTGAGACAATAGCCAGTATACATTAAGTATTATATTAAGTAATATGATATATTATATTGTAATATTAAATATGAAGTATTAAAGAGTTTTTTTCGATAGAAAATTTATATTTAATATCTTATATAATAGAATGAGTTCCTTAAATTCAATCAATTAATCCAATCTGAAGAAAGTCGACAAATTTTATCTCTCAGCTCATAAATCACACTTCGTTTCACTTGCGATTTTAGTACTAGACTGGATGCTTCCTGCTTTATAGGAAGAACGTTTGAGCGAATAGCGAACGAGAAATCCTTGTTTTTCTGACCTATATCCATCGTACTAGGAGGAAATCCAAACTTATTGTATCGGAAATCCAGATTCCAGGCCGAACTCGGGAACAAGGGTGCGTGTGCTTTATGGCGGTGGAAGACATAAAAAATGAAAAAATATTTAGCAAAGCTGCAGCCTTTTTTTGGGGTAGGGCCGTTTGCTTTGTATGCTAGAGCTTTTCTAGATTCTTTTAGTGCCTTTTGGTCAATGGATTCACGGATTCTTGCATGAAATATCTGCGACGAAGTATTTTGGTAGTTTTAGATTTACGTGCGTGCAGTAAAATATTTTAACTAACGAGATAAACAATCAAAGATAACTGATGTTTTAATGCAATTTGCCATATTTATAAATGAATATATAACGTTAATATTTATACGTACGATATTTTTAACGAGTTTTTTTTTCAAATACTATTTATTCATTAGTAGTTGAGAGTGTCAGATATGTGATATGTGTGATGATTATCTCAGTATTATATGTATAAAATTATGTCTTTTTTTATTTAATATCACTTTTCTTACGTAATTAATAATTTTTAAATAAAAAAATTAATAGTTTTACAAAGGAAGCAAAATTTATAATGACATTAAAGTGTTTTATGTTGAATAAAAAAAACTATATCCAAAACATTGTATTCGTAATCTATATACGGTATTATTAAAAGAGTTAGTAGTTTATTTTTTTATTACTATTTTCTTCAAATATGGAATACGATATAAAGTATTAATTGTGTAAAGTGATCATTCTTCATAGATATTTTATTAAATTTTTTGCATAGTGTAAAAATGGGTGTAGAAATTAGTTTTATTTAAAAGATAATTTATCGCCGTGTCTAACTAATTACGCCGTAGATTATACGCAATTCTGGTAGATTTTTCATGCACACTGTGTGCCGCATTAATTCAATTCACAAGTGTGTATTTTCGATTAGAGAAAAATGAGAGGACTTATTAAAACTTAAAAAAGCTAATAAATCATGGCGGTCACTTTATTTAATATTTACGATACTTAAAAAAGCCCCCTGCAAGTGCGCAGTGGCGTCGCAGTGGAAAAGCGCGCCCGGGCGTAATTTAATAATGGCAGTAAAACGCAGGTTTTATAAAATTGCTTTTTTTATTTAAGGGACGGCGCGTGGGCGGACCTCACGAGACGCCCCTGATATAAATTATTCAATACTTCGGGGACCGGGAGCGGGCGGTGTTCTATGCTCCGCTCTGATTGAAAAAACCAATAGATTAAATAACTTATTTTACTAGATGTGAGGTTTGCCTACTCGCTTATTTATGGAAACGTGTCTTTATTTTAACACATTCACGAAATGAATAATAAATCTTTATTTAAATATAAAGTTATCTCACCATTATACAAGCGAAGCGATGATTTGTTTTATATTAGCTTTATTTTAATTTTTCAGCTTTTAGTACTGTGATGGTTATGTGATATAGCTTTTTAAGCCAATATATTTTCATATTACGAGCGGGAATTACTCTATAAGTCAGTTTCAAATTATCTATAGATACATTATTTAATTAAGTTAAGATATATAAAAAATTTTAGAGAAGTTATCGGTAAATATTATTAAGGTAGATACTCACTTATTTATTTATTCATTTTTTATCATGTCCGCTACAAAAGTAAGCCACATTTACTTAAGTAGCGTGAAAATGTCCACACCAGAAATGGAGTATATATCTACGCAGTGTGAAATATAATTTGACTTTTTTTACGATAATTTGTTGTCATCTTTACTCAACAAACTGAGTATCCAGTCTTGGATCGTTGAATCTTTAAATCTAGCAATGGACCCTCATGGACCTTCAACTTCCGGCGCGCGCACTTACCTCTCAGCCACTGGAGATACATACCTACTGTAGTACACTAAAATCAATGATATGTAGAAGTCATTAAAATCATATATTTTTTTTTTAGTCTAGACGTGAACATCACGAGAAAAAATGAGTAAAAAAAGAGCTGACTTCAGCACTAAAAGGCTGGTTTACGCTCTTTCGATAATTATTTTATTTTGTAAAAAAAGCGAAATATTATTCATATTGGTGTTCATACAGAATTGCATAAAATTTCACATAAATCAGTCATATGGGTGCAAATTTGTTCTCAAGCGTTCCTTTGATTCCAAAATGGGAGCGGCCACATGTAGTAATGTTTAAATACACATTCTTACCAATTTGGAATAACTTTTTAGTTATTTTTTTTATGTTTGGGAAAAAGAATAGTATTGTCTAACAACATATAACATACTACCAATAAATCCTATTGTAACTTACTATTTACAGTTTTAAATTAGTAACTATCATTAGTGAAATTAATAACTATCATTAGTGATAGTAAATCCCTAATAAAATGTAATTAACTAGCAAAAAAAATTATCGTTAATCTGTTGGGTTTAACCTATTTGATTATAAAAATAAAAATACTTAATCAATTATAAAACAACCTATTAAACATTACACAACATTAAACAACAACGTTAAACAACGTTAAACAACGCAAACAACTTTAAACAACATGAAGCTTACCAGTTTTAAATAATTTAGAATTTGAAATCAATTTCCATCAAGCACTAACAGTCGAAAATATTAATTATGCTTGGTTTTATTTTTATGTAATCAATTTAAAATTTTAGAATCGGAAAAACGGGCTTGGTTTTTGAATATAAAAAAATGTGGATAAAACTGTAGCTTATTTGAGTAATACAAAAAACGTGCTTAATATGTGTTGTCGTCTGTAGTAAAAATTATAATGCTGCATAAACTAGGTCATCTGGGAACAATTTGCATAGTGTTATGTAAGGAATGTTTAGACTAGATTCTAAATTATAATAATGACAAAGTGAGGACGACCGCTTCATATCCTATACCGATCAGGAATAGCCAACTGAATTATGTCTATTTTTAGTTGCATTAAAATTTATTATCATCGTGTATCAGTAGTTATCGTACGCCATTTCCTATTTAAAATCACATCTGCCGTACAAAGTACGTAGCCCTCGGATTTCTTAAAATAGCTTTTTTCGTCGTATAGTATACAACTAAATACACGTTCCTCTAAAATATTATTAGCCGCAAAAGCTGAATTAGTATCTAGGACAAAATCAATATTATTGGCTTTTTTATACAATGCTGGCTCCCAAACTAGAGAATATGGATCTACACCGTATAAAGTTATCCACACCAAAAGTGAAGTGTATGTAAAGTGATGACAGATTATTTATTAAGAGAATTGTTTGTGAGACAATCACTTGACCCAATGCGCAACCAGTCCTGCATTTTTGACTTTTTTTAAATCCGACAAATGGGGAATTGATCCCGCATTACCAGGATTGCTAGGCGCGCACGCTACCAACCACGCCATCCAGGAAGACTAAATTAAATTATACCAAATTCTTAAATAACTTTATAAATAAAATTAATCAGAATTTGTAAATAAATCCTTCATATTTTAGTCTTCGTACGCTTTAAGGTTGTATCTATTTAATATTTTAGCTATATTCTATGTTGGTTGTGTCGATTGAATAATTAGATAAATAATAATTTGTTGCCTCTCTATTTTGAACATTTTTTATGGTAAAATTTATGGCTTTTTCTTTCATTTATTTGTTTATGATCTGGAGAAAATAACTCCGCTCACCGCTTCAAAAAATTTCTGCCACTCATCAGTAGCTCTACATCCACTTAGAATATAACAACATCCCTTGACTTCGCCAAATACAGCCTGCTAATAAAACCCAACGTTCTTCCGGAAGATAAGAACATTGCAGTTTAAATAACAGCCAAGCAGGATTTGTATGTTTTAAAGCATTCGCAGTACGCGTTTTAGGCAGGTAATAAATATTGTTTGATACTTCTTCCAATCAACGTACTATTTTTTAAATATTTTTCTTCCTAAAAGTATATGACGAAGACGAAAGATAAAAGCTCGTTTTATATCACTTATTCTACATGGTCATCACTTCATTTTCTCAAATGTATTGGACATAGATAAATTAATAAATAAATTTTTCAGTGAAATTTTCCACCAGAAAAATACCAGTAGACTCTATTTTCTTTGCAAGAGAGTTTTTTGATAAAAATAAATAAGATGCAGGCCCCAACGGCGTGCTTAGTGATTTTGATTACTCCACCACGATTCATTTTATTTTTTTCCTCACGCATGTTATATTATTACATGTGGTATTATAATTGTAAATGTTTTCCATCTCTATTGTTTGTGTGTGCTTTAAACATTCTGTTAAATGTTTGCGTATCCCATTAAAGCATACCTTTGCTCAAGGGCAGTGCGGTGAGCTTTCCACCATATAACAGAGTTCAAATTGCGGATTTAATATGGTGCGTCCTTTTTACCTAATTATCATAGACTAAAGCTACGAATTTTAATAAAAAGGCAGTTTAATTTACATCAACCAATGGCTTTGTTATATTAAATTAAGGATTAATATTTATAAATATTATTCACATTTTGGAATATATCTAGCCAAATTTTTATGGAAAAATATACAATTCCTTAAAAATACCCATTACCATATGTGCCCATACAACTACTGTCCGTATGTAGTATGGCGACTGTCAATCAAAGGCGAAGATTATGATTGAGACAGGTCGCACAGTAGTCAGTCCGTGTCAACAGTTATGTCATGCTAATCGTCAGTCATGAATTGAGAGTCCTCGGACTGCAGCTGGACTGTCTATGTTTGGGTACCATAAAGATTAATAATTTTAAATGAAAATAATAAGTCATCTGCAGAATTGTATTATTTATATTATATATTTGTATTAAGAATACTTGGAACAAGTTACTGAATCTGTATAATTTATGGTAGGCTAGAATTCTATAACGAAGTAAAATGACGTTTTTAAATATATATATTATTTCAAATATTTGTGTAATAAAACTAAATAACATTGTTTCAGCGTTGCTTAACGATATGCAGACCAACGACTCACCGGTGAGTCAGGCGATGACGTGACCTGTACGCCAACGACTCACCCGTGCGTCGGGACGATTTCTCTTGCTAAGCGTATAGTATTCTAGATCCGAAATATAATTTTGACATAAGCTCATTAATATAATACATACGCATGACATATATGATGCGAGGTTACATCAAACATCTGTGAATCTCAAATTTTCTAAGTCAAATTATATATGTAATTATTATAAATATAAAAAAAGTATATCTAACGTATGGGGCAAGATCATATACATCGCGACCGGTATTTTACACTCATATACTTTATTTTATATTTTCCCGTAGTTTTGTAAGGTTTTAATATATAATAAGTATAATATGCCACTGAAACTGAAGTGAAAAAAATGTCTAAAAACATTAACTAGGGAAGGATACAGTTTGTGCTTCAAATTCCATCGAAATATCATTTTTTATCATATTTAATCGATGGTTATTCCAATGTTTTATAGTGTTTTTTTTTAATTAATATCACTCGCCATAAGTTTTTCTTTAGTATTTGTTTATTCAAGCGCGTACATAAATGCAAATTATCCTATGTAATATAAACTGACGTTTGTCAGTGCATCATTTTCTTTATTAAAAAAAACTCAACGTAATGTTAGTTATGGCATATTTTTTAATAAAATTTCACCGTATTCTTCTGTGAAACTAAAATACGGTTGTAATATTAACGTAGATCGCGAATGCTATTGCTGAAAAAGCTTGCACTAAATATTATAAGCATTAAAATATACTTTTCCTGAGACATGTTTGCATAAATTTTCCGCGCCAAATTTTCTCGTTTTCCGAGCGAAATCTTTTACTTGGGAATAACGCGAGCATAAACCATATTAAATGTTGAATGCAGCATTCGGGCGCAAGTTCTTTTGTGCGGTTTGGAGAAAGGGAGGCATTTTCGGCGAATGATTTACAGTTCTTATCCAATGATGGCACTCACAAAGAAATCTGCTGAAGTAATATCCAAATATTATGAAAAAACCATTTAAAGAATTCCAATGCATAAGCAACGAGACGACATTCATGTATTTATTTTCATAAACAAATCATCCAACAGCACAATAAATACTCCTTACTGTTGAATGTTCAAAACGTGTAAATTTTTTCATACCATGTTTGCTCCTAAAGTCGAGCATATGGATTTACACATTGTGAAAGCATCCACTACGAAAGCAAAGTATATGCATCTCCATAATGTACAGACGACTTGACAGATTATATTTCACGGGAATTGTTTGTCAGACAACTCCTTAACCAAATGGGTATTCAGTCCTGTATTTTTAAAATCTGACAGATTATGAATCGGATTCGCACTCTCCGGATTGCTAGGCACGCACTCTACCAACTACGCTACCGGGGAGACGAAATATAATTGAATACTTATGCTCAATTTTTTTTATTTTTAAACGTAATTTTCCAATGATAAGTATGTAATATATATATTTATACTATGTTTGCTCCCAAAGTAAAACATATGGATTTACACAGTGTGATGATATCCACTCTGAAAGTGGAGTATGTGGATCTCCGCAATATGAAGACGCAATATTTTTCTCGAGAATTGTATGTCAGACAATTGATTAATCCAATGGGCTTCCAATCCTGCATTTTTGGGATTTTGAAATCCGATTGATTAGGAATAAAACCCGCATTCCCCGAATTGATAGGCGCGTACGTTACAACTACGCTACAGGGAAATCATGAAATACAATATAATAATAATAGTTGTAAAATGAAAAAAAAAGCTTTATATCTCACAGATAATACAGAAACTTATAATTGAAATAAAAAACAATACGATGTTACACGTTTAATTGTATATATGGTTATATTAACATGTTTTTTAAAGGAAACATTCGTTTCCTAAATAAATATATATGTAATGCTTATAATTTATAATAACTTTTCGACTTGAGCAACTTCGATATTGATACGACTTAAATAAAGCATTTTGTTTTATAAATACGAAGATGTAAAATAATTAGAATGTCTCGAATGTTACATCGGAAATTCGAAACTTCAGATATCATGTTTCTGGGAGGAGAGAAAAAAAATAGGCCGAAGATGCCGTGCGGAATATAAATAATCCATTTTACGTATAAATTCTCTACTTGCAATACATGTTATTCAAGTAAAAGCTGACGAAAAACATCGAGATCCATACTGACAGATTGCCGGCGCCCAGCTTTTTTTATATGTCGACTCATCTCGAAGACTTCAAAAGTTTACTTGACGCTCTAAGCGTGCCATGAATTTAAACGAACGAGCTTTTTTATTACACGGAATTATTTATTATTTATTGAAATACAATTTCGTGGTTTGATGGCGTAAGATTTGTGGTTTTTTCCATCAACATTTACGCAATGACTCATTTTGGATAGGAATTATTTTATCAACCGATCACTCAATCTATTAGACATCCAGTCTTGGATTTTAATGTATTTTTTGTTTAACAACAGAATTTTACGCCACAATTTTTGATGTCAAAAAGTTTATTATTACGTATTCTTACCAATTTAAAAAAGATTTATTTATCGTTGTCTATTTATATATTTCAAATAAACCTATCAAATAAGAGCGTTTTTATCTTCCATAGAAAACTTGTGTATCATACATTTTATTAGTTACTGCACAAAATAATTCATTTTATTTTCATTTTGTTTTCATACGCTCATGTTTAACGCGTTTTTGTCGGAGCTCTTCTGTCATTTGGGGATTTGTCGGGACACGGAATGTCACAATGTGATTTTTGTGTTAATAGATTGTTTTCACTGAGGTCGTCTAACGGTTAAACAATTATTATATTCATTACATAAAGTTTAGTTTGATATTTTTGAATTTTAAAGTCACAATGCATCAATTTTCAGTAATAAGTTGCATAAAGTTTAATACTAAGCAACTGGACAGCAAAACAACGTTTATCAATACGAAAAAAAACAAATATAGTACCACATATGGAAGTTTACCGGTTTTAATTAATTTAGAATGTAAAATCAATGTCCATCAAACACCATCAGTCAAAAATATTAATTAAATACAATTTCTCGAAATATGGGCCGGGCACACACATGATTTCACCTGATTTCAGTTGAGGCTCAAAGTGTTAAAAACAGCAGTACAAGATTTATTTTAACTGAAGTTCGATAATAAATTACAATCAATATGATTAATCTTATTAAAATCTTATTACTTTTACTTTATTTAACATTAATTAATTTTTTTAGAAACAATATTCTATTTATTAATGACATTTTTGTGCTTAATATCTCAAAGAATGTCTACTAGTGCTAACTCTTCCGCAAGATTTTCTTTCGTTATATCAATAAATAAATTATTTGCTGTCAAATTATGACTAGACGGAAATCCGTATCACAAATAAATACCAATGTGAAAGCATTTATAAGTTTTAAATAGTTTAAAACTTTATCTGTTAGTTTCGCGATATATTTTTTTTGTTTTCCTAAGACAGTGCAATGATGTTTTTGATATTTCTTAAAAAAATGTTGTTTACGCAATTTAGTCCTGTCTCATAAATATTTATTCAATGTATCACGATTATTTTTCAAGATAAAACCTTATTCAAAGAATAAATATTTATTAAAAAAAACACTCATTCCGAAAACGTTATTATTTTAATGATAAATTGACATCAAATGGGCCAAAAAATATGGCAGATAAGTGTAGTTTATTGCCAAGATATGGTATATGACTTTTATGGTTGTTTTATGTAGAAGCTTTCCAAATATATTATCGTATCCCTTTAACGAATTACGATATATTTGCGACGTATGTATACCCGATATTGGTCAACTAATGTTAAAACTTTGCCCAGCGAAGCCTTACCGAATCGAGTCGTTTGAATAAATTTCAATAACAAACAACTTTTTCCGGGTTCGTTATTAGTTTTTCCAGAATAACTTGAGTACGTATGATAATGTTATAATATGGAATATTGGTATATAAATATAAATCGTGACCCAGAAAAAGCTCTTGTATATCTTTATGAAATATTATTATCGATAAATACTTACGAAAGCGTAATATTTCAAATGTTTTATTGTTAAATTATAGAATAATTATCATTTATATTAGAATTCGAGACACTCATTGTCATTGACAATTCATCGCCATGCAAACAAAATTTTATTGTTATTTTTCAATGTTAATAATAATTTAAAGAAAAAATTCGTTTCCTATAAGATACCATTAGATCCGGAAATGTCTGCCACCATCCAGTGACAGGAGAATATAATGAATAACTTTTAAATAACTTGTTTAATAATGATTTCTCAAATTTTAAAGAAAATTAGTCTTTTACCTTGAACATTATCAGTTCTGTAAGTGGATAATATTTCCACCATTAATGGTGACTACAGGACATTCTGCTGCATTCAGCACCTTTTTATTCTCATGAGCTCTATTTATTTTGCTTTTAACAACATTTATCGATATTATTATATTCTTTTTCGTTATGAGACATGTTGGTTAGATGCAATATTTTCAAGGATTGATTGTCAATCAATTTCTCAATTCATTTAATATCCATATATTATATATTAGATTTTAACTTCAAAGTTTATAGATAACTTAAAGACAAACACATTGCATTTGAACTTGTCTTTATTTTTATAAATGTAGTGTTTTTAGCAAATGCGCCATTAAAATTTCAACATGAATATTTCGGCGGTGTATTTTAAATACCATCATAATCGCCTGAAATATTATATACTCTTCGTTATACTGATTATTAAAACTATCTTTATTCAAACGCTTTTTTTTTTAATCGACTAATTCAATTTTATATTACCAACAAATCAAATAAAAAAATATCTTTATCGATTGACCCCCCCGTATTTCGAAAGTAAAATTATTCCGATGGTTATTTTATGCAAAAAATACTGACGAAATCTTCTTCTTTACTTTTGATACAATGGAATAAGTTCACTTTAGAAATATCCCCCTCAATTATAGGTCTGAGTAAGACTTTTTATGTGAAGCTTTAAAGCTAACCATAAAAAATACGTTTTTCTCCATTATTCCTCCCCGGTAAGGTAGAGGTTAGCATGCGTGCCTTATAATCAGGGAAATGCAGGCTCGATTCTTACATCTGTCGGATTAAAAAAATAGCCAAAATGCAGGACTGGATGCCGGTTGGATTGAGTAATTGTCTGCCAAATAATTCTTGCGAAAAATAATCTGTCAAGTCGTTAAGCCGTTTTCGCATTCTCGTATACTCGATTTTCTGGCGATGAACGTTTTAAAACTTACTTTTACTGTACTAATATAATATATATTAAGATTATACATGTTTTTGCTACTAAAAAGACAACTGGGATAATCTCATCACTTGTTTTGGGCGTGTAGGCTTATAAAGGGTTTTTATTATCGAATTATTAAGAACAGTATTCATTTAAACTATAAAAACATTTTTAGAGTATATTAAATCTTTTTGTAGAAGTTTATATTACTTTGTTTTACATTAATACGGTTTATGATGATACATTTATTTCTACTTTTGAAAAAATTATTTATTCGAATAAAAAGTAAATTAGAATAATCTAAAGTAAAATTATAGTTTGCTGTTGTAAAAATAACATTATGTTTTATATTAACGCAATCGCTTCGGAAGTAAATGTGCTGTTATTTAAATAATATTAGTAGAAAATTAGCCATAAAGGAATTGTTAGTTAATGTCACATACTATATTTCTCAAGTGCCAAATTATTAAGTTTGTAATAACTAATATTGAAAAACAAAACTTTATTGTACTGTGTAATGTCATATGTATGTATTGCTACATGCCAGCTTCTAAAGATGAATATGTGAGTCTCAATAGTGTGAGTATGATCAGTTTAAAAATGAAATATATGTATCTTTACACTTTAAAGAAATACTTTCGAGAAATCATTACAAAAATTGGTTAGAAGACAATTCCAGGTCCAGTCCTGTATCGTTAGATTTGGTCAAATCCTGCAACTGTGGAATTTTAACCTACAGTCACACTTATAACTTAAATTAATTTCGTTAATCTAAAATTAGTAAGACTTTTCTTTACTATACGATTTGAAACATTGAGAATTGTTTATTTCAGCTAAAAAAATGATATATTTAATGAAAAAACAGTGAGAATGATAAAATCGTAAGTTGCCAGTATTTTAAAAATTTGAAAATCGGTATACAGTGATATTTTCATCGAAAAAGTAAAATTGATATTTAAGCCTAAATAAATTATTTGGTATGCTCAATCTCCGCGTGTCGTATTTATTACGCTAATAAACAACGTGCTTGATATTTTCATTTCCCTTTCCACGTTTTTCTATGAAGACGTCTGATTCAAAGAATACTTATATAAAACTATGTGAACCTATGTATTAGTACTTTACGTAAAAAAGGAGAAAAAAAATATCATCGATAGCGAAAAATATCCTTCAGTGATTCGCAAGCTGCTTTGGGAGAAATTCGCTCTCCGAAGGATTATATAAAAAATGTATATAAGATGTAGTTTTCCAAATAAAATGATACACATAATTTACCTGAGGAAAGCTTCGCCAAGATGGCGGCCACATCTCCCGCTCCGGAATGACTTCCATATTTATAAATTGAAATGCTCGGTTGGCGTAATGGCTCCGAGAAAAAACGGCAAGCCGATAAAGCAACGGCATATAAATTCAAACAAATGGCGTATAAACGACGTGAATCGTTTTAAAAACGACAAGTGTGTCTGCGAAAGTAGGGGAGATGTTTACCTATGGAGACATACAAATCGGCGGAAGGGCCAGTAGACATTACCCATACGGTTGTTTCTTTCGCGTGGCAACAATTCAGCCCAATATTGGCCTCACGCAGAATAATGCGACGAGGAAAATAGTTTGATTTTTTTAAATCATTCAAATTATATACCTCAAAATTAATAACTACCACAAACAAAAATAAACAATATAAGTAAATATACACAACAGTGACTAACAAAACAAATATGATCACATAAACTTTACAGTTAAATAAAAGCTTTCGTAATCACTATTACAACATCAAATTAAATATGTTTTTCATGTTCCTTTTAAATAAACTAATGATTTGCAAGATCCTGCTATCGCGAAAGCGATATATTTGTTTTAAATAAATGAACAAGGCTGACAACCCTTTAAATTAAACTTACCCGCTCGTCTTATAAAGTTAATAACTTACCTTAAAAGAAATGTAAAGTACAGGATTTTGTGTTATAATAATTCTTTAGTTTGTACTGCATTATTATAATATCTTAATAACGTTCAAATTATTAAAAAAAAAAAAATATAAATATATATAATATTAAATAAAAATGTATGGGTTATTATTTGAATAAAATTATCATTTGATGAATGTAAATACTGATTAAAGCATATTCTCTCAATCTTTCAGTACTATAAATCCGAAATACGTATTGACGTATTGCTCAGCACCAAGAGTAGCATAGAGATTAGCGTGCGTAAAAAAAGCACTGAAAAAATCCATTATGCTCTTTCGATAATTATTATGTTATGTAAAAAACGAAATATTATTCATATGCGTTCATAATTGATCTCAAGTGCTCCATTGATTCCGGAATGTGCGCATCCACATGTAGTAGTGTTATACACCTTCTTACCAATGTGGAATAATTTTTCAGCTTATTTTTTCACTGTTTGTAAATAAAAGAGCATTGTTTACAAATCAGCGTATCCAATTTATTTGATTTTATTATATGTGTTGAATTGATAGTATTGAAAGATTTAAGTGCTTAAAACGTGTGAGCATAAAATTTAACTCACTAATCAAAGGGTTAAGCAACCATGGCCTAAAAACCTAACTTGAAATATATATATCTTGAAAGAAGTAAACTAGGTTTTTATTTGCCTCTTGGTTTCTTAAATAACCATCTCTTCACCATGAGCTGTTTTTTGTTATTCTTTGGCTTGAAATAGTAATTTAGTCTAAAAAATTTGCTTGATTTTATTCACCCATCTTGTTACGACATAGATCAGGCTTTTATTCGCCCTCCAATTCAGCAAATAGTGGACTTAAATCGTTTTTTTTTTACCATTTTCGGTCTCAAAGTGGACCATATAAATCGACACAGTGTGAAGATATTCACTCTGAAAGTAGAGTACATGGATTTCCTCAATGTTAAGACGCCTTGAAAGATTATTTTTCGCGAGAATTTTTCGTCAGACCTGATGCTCAACTCAATGGATATCTACCAGTCTTGCATTTTTGGATTATTACAAATCCAGTAGATGTGTAAATCGAGCCCGCATTCACCGGATCGTTAGGCCTGTACGGTAGCCTCTACGCTACCGGGGAGACTATTATAGACTATGCTTAGTGGCCCAAAGCAGTGAATTTTGATAAATAATACATACTTGTATATAAGCTACTTTTTATGTATGTACTCGTATATCGATTGCCTCTCCAATGGTAGAGCATATGGATCTAGACAATATAAAAACGTCTCTTCCGAAGGTAGAGTATATAGATTTTCGACTTGTCAAGATATATCATTCAATTGGTCAACCCAATAGTAACTGTTAGGCTACCAAGAAGACAGTTTATAGTTCGTGACAATATTTTTATCTCCATAATAATAATTTTGTGACATTGATAGACCGAAAGTTACCATACAACATTCTTCGCCCGCTGATCCTAAATAAACATATTGCCATATAAATATTTATTTTGTTTCTTTTTATGATTATTATGTAAATAGTTCCATTTTTTTAGTAATAAAAATATGGTATGGAAAAATGTACTGTTTTAATGAAAAATATAATACGCGATGGCATAACATCGAAGCTTTTGTAACCGCTGTTATTTTAATGTTTTTGCGTAAATATTTACAAATACGAGCCGTTTATTTCGTAGGTTTTCGTGGAAACAGTAAATAAGAAGCTTAAATTCTAGATACGCCACTGATTATTTCTCATGTTTATTTTTCATGGAAAACTTCCTTTGTGTTATTTAATATCAAAATACATTATTGTGGAAATAGAAAACACAATATACGAGTCGAATGATTAAACTTTTTTTATTTGTTTCGGAGAAAATATTAGCTAAAATATGATAAATAAAGCGTTAGGCTAGAAGAAAAAATGTGTAATATGGTGACCAAATGTTCGATGTTAAAAAAGTGTCGATAATATGAATCTAAAAGTTGTTTTAATTTAGTGTGAGTCAGATATATTTGTTTATTATGCCCGTCTCAAAGGCGGTGTATATACATATTAAACCGAAATGTCTACTACAATAATTTTTACAAAGCATAAGTCTTGAAAAGAGTTTCAACTTGATATAAAAAAAAACTAGAGACATTCTTGACGACAGTCTCTTTACGCCAGTTAAAATACTTCAATTAATTCAATTACATATTGATTATATATATTTAAAACCACCTGGTGGCCTAAAGCTAAGCACACGCTTTAGTGGTAAAGGTTGCAAATTCAAATCATAAAGTTACATTTTTTTGATAGGTTCAAAAATTTTAGACTGAAACTAGCTGACTATAAATTTCCGTGAACAAAATTGATCAAAATACGTCTGAACAGTCTATTATGCTATTCTGGTAGCCAGGTGGTTTTCGTGCGGGTTTTGGAGCGCGAGTTTTAACTTCAAAGCTGCAGGATTTAAAATATTTAAAAAAACAGAACGATTTGTACAATGAATTGAGCATTTGACTGATAAATAATGTTCGTAAAAAATATTTGCCAAACCAAAAGTGAGAAAATTTGGACATTGATTTATTCTAATTTCTGGAGTGGTCATTTTAAAATATTTAAGAGAATCTTCTAAGAATAATAAATACTGATCATATCAAATTAAATACGATTTAAAATTTAAAGTTTCACAGTGTCACAAACTGTTCTATCAAGAAATTTTGGAGATCAATCGAGCACAGCTATGGAAACTACCATTATTGAATAATCAGCTAATGTTCCCCAATAGTCCATTTTTATATCCAATAACTTATTACTAAAGGTTATTTTAAAATTCATTACGTATTGTTATATTTCCTAATGATATTCTTTATAATTAACTAGCTGATCAGTACCCGGCGTTGCCCGGGTCCCTTTTTGTTTC
>JAGVSQ010006163.1:0-16740 GCA_022683975.1 Rhyacophila evoluta
ACAGTGATCTCACATATGGAAGTTTACCAGTTTTAAATAATTTAGAATTTCAAATAATACGCATAAAAAATATCAGTAAGCAATATGTAAAAAAGTATCACGCATAAAATCTTTTAAAAACTTAAACAAATACGTTTTTGTCGACATTCGTTTTTTCAATAGTATACCATATTATAGTTTATCATAAAAATTTCTTTTAAATAAGAATTAAATTAAATTAAAATTTAAAGGATTAAAAATACAAAAGCGACATATTTTATTTCCAAATCATAATGAACTACATCCACCTCTTTTTCAATGCACTCAAATATTTTATATAAATTGCATCACGTTTCAAGAAAAACCGTTCATAATTTAAATAACTTCTATTCAATAGCTGTGAACTGCTAAAATATATAGCAAAATACTTACTTCGAACTTGCATAGACTTCAGTTTTATGATAGACTGAGGAGAGTGAACACGTTTGGTAAACAAAAATTGAGTTGCATTATAGTACACACTGATGATGAATATGTTATTAAATATTGATTTTAAGTTATTATTAATAATTTATTTTTAATTTTATAAAATATAATTTACCTAGAAAGGTCTATATAATTGAATTCGTCTACCATAAATGAATTACGCTGAAAAAAATGTTGTTGAAACTACAAAATATGTCCGACTGCATCCACTGTGCATTTTCAATAGGCACTCGTATAAATAGTTTAAATATTCAAATACGCGTTTCGTATTCAGCCCTATTTCGCATTCCATTGTGGACAAAAGTGACCCCCGTATCCGTACCGGAAACGGAATTTACCGCCAAATATTGCAGTTTCCGGTGATGGCCGACCGGACATGCTGCGGGACCGTTGGTGGTAGTATCCTATCCTTTGCGGGAATACAATTTCGTTGAATTGATATTCGATGCGGTTGAAATTACAGGAATATGTAAATTCGATATGATATTGATCTGCGAATATGATATATATTATCTCTCAATTCAAATAGTTTTTGGTTAATATTGAAATTTCTAATATAAATATGAGAACTTACATACGCAAACATATGTACAAATACATTTTAAAGCCTCTAAACGAAAATTATATGCACCACTAAATTAAATAAAGCAAAGCGTCTTAATCTGCAAACCAGCTAATTCCACGAATGGTCGATACATCGATTTTGATGCAATTTTATTCAGCTTTAATTTTTTGATCACACACACAATACACGAAATTCACAAAATGTTTGAAATACGTAAAATCACCCGCAAACGCCAGCCAACTCCATGCAGTAACGTACACATTCACCAAAGTTTTTTGTAGATTCTGACACAAATGAAGATAGCTGGTTCGTAGATTAAGCCATCAAAAGTGAAGATTTTTCATAGCATATTTTCACTATAATACCATTGTTTATCACGAAGAGCCCCTTCGAGTATTTGATTTTCATACACTTGAGATTATTATAGTTGATCTTATTGTTTGGTGCCGAGTAATCACGTGCCCTTAGAAACTCTCACATGCCCATAGAAACTCAAACTAAAATTATATTTGGCCCGCTTTAATAATAAAGCTTATAAATACCAATAGTGTAAAGACTCAAAAACGGAGAATTGCGTTATTAAAACTTTTTTACGAGAATTAGTTATCAGCCCATGCAAACCTGCGATACCAAAGTGTGTACGCTTATCTCGCTGCCACCAAAGATTGCGGTATAATGTAGTATCAGAAAAATTATATTATAATGTTATACGTTAAAAAATTGGTTTGGGCTTATTAAAAGAGATTTCAATTATTAGATATCAGCTTTATTTGTCGTCGCGTTACAGACAAAAACTGTATATCTTAAACTCAATAGAGTATAATTCGTATACTTCTCAAATGATTTATCTTAAAATATAAAGAATGCGTAGTTTCATAAAATATTTTCTATCGTTTCTTATAGTATTGAATGCAATGCAGGTAATATTCAGGCAGAAAAATGATATGAACTATGAATATATTCATAACGATTCAAAACATTTTTTCTCGGGAATGCCTATGGGATCATTCAGGAATTTTCAGTTCGTTTAAGCCAAAAAAGAATTCGAAACCAAAAACTAAAGCCATATAAAAACAAAGCCGGGAATTTTGTTCACGGCAACGCACAAAAAAAGGATAGATTCTTATCGGAAGACATAAAAAAGTTTTGAAAAGAAAATTCCTTTGAACATTAATTTTTATTATTTCACCATTCCCCTTTTTCTAATAAATTATTTTAAAACTCTTTAAATTAGTTCATGTTACGATAGAAAAGTTTTTATAAAGTTGTAATAAACTATTCTTTTATTTTATAGAACTTTATAGTTTAACGAAAATTTAATTAAGCATCATATTATTTTAACAATAGCTAGATATCTTCAGGCGTTTGTAAATTGTGGCTTACCTGTAAATTATCGAAGTAATTTGAATATAAATTTAAAAACTCAGTTCAAGTCAATAATTCATTTTTATATTATAAAAATAGCAAGTGTAGCTTATTAAAACTGATAACAACTTGTATCTACTATTATTATCATTGGTAGAAATTATTATATTGAACTGATACGAGAGCGGTTCATACTTTCCACATATATTAAAATTACAGTTTTGTCCAATCGATTTTTAGTTAAAACTATTTCGGGCGATAAATTCATTCTTCGTACTCTATATTATATATCTATATTAAATACAGCTTAAAAGTGTACGATTATTTTTATTATTTTACCGCTTTATGTTCTCTGCTCTGTTTTATTTTAAAGTTTGGTAACAATAAGTATTTGTTGATACGTGATTGTGTTAGATAAAGCTTGTCCGGTTGGATTAATTTATGTAATGTCAAATAAGATGTGTACATACATTTTAGTTTTTGGATTTAAGCAGTATAGTTAAGACTGTAATTATTTATGTTGAATGTTAATGTAATGTCACGAAATAAATAGGATCGTCATATAAATCTTATTTTTAAGGATTAAGTGAATAAAATTCCAATGCCAAATAAATAAAAAGTTTTATAAATCATTATGTAATGAGTAACTATAGTATTTTTTTTTATTTCAAAAATAAATATTGACAAATATATTATCCGATGATAAATCGCATTCGGAATATATTTCATCTATCAACGTATCATCTGAACAGTAGTGGTAGTCAATCATTGCAAAGATAACACAGGAGCGGAAGTAAGAATATAATATTTGACGGGGCTTGTTTTTATAGCCGGTGTTGGATGAGGCACAAATTTTGTGAATATTCGCCGATTGCTTGGAAGTCTGATATCGCTTGATTGACGCCCCCGATGGTGTGGGCGACGCCGACGCCGTGAGCGATACGCAACGTATAAAGATTGCTTTCTATTGAAGGTGAGTTATGGTATTGTGAGGGACACAGTCCATTTAGGTATTGTGAAGCACTATGAATGAATTGAATGTTTTTTTGTATTGCTTCATTATTTCAGCATAATTACATCCAGCAAATATTTTAAATGATCATATAATAATTTAGTTAATAGAAATCAAGATTATAAATAATTAAATTTGGGCAAAAGTAAATTTATTTAAATTCATTGAATAAAAAAACTACTGTATATTAAAAAAGCAAAAATGCGAATTTGCATACTTTATCGTCTAAAATTCAGTAATAAATAAAAAAATATAGTTAATAAGAAACTTAGTGTATTAATGGTTAGTATCTGTTATTACGTGTTTCAAGTATGGAGTGCATTGTTATATAATATGCTGTTAAAATATTACATATCTTTAAAAAATGATATTATATATTGCAAGTAAAAATAAGGATTACTTTACATTCAGTAATAGAGAAAATATGAATAGTATATAAGTAAAAACTTAATTATAAATTTAGTGATAATTTAATTTTATTAAAACTAGGCTTTGAGTTTAAAATAAATTCCAATTATGCTGAATAAAAATGTTACGTATCAGGTTTCCTGACAAAATTGGCAACGTTAAAATAAATGTCCCCAAAACTTTTTTTCATCAAAGTTAACGGTATTCATTAAGTTAACTATTACATAAATTGACCTAAAATTAACAAAATTACACAAAATATTCATTTATAGATACGATACTAAAAGTTTTGGGTAATTTTGGAATTTTTTTATGAAACAATTTACTAATTATTGCCCTGAATATATGTAAGACTACATTGTGATAAAATAGATTGTGCTATTCAAGATATAATTATTAATTCTAAAAATGTGGAAAAGCCCTACAATGTAGTCACATGAAAATAATTTCCCAACTATTTTAAAATAATCACTATGCTGGATCCATTGCTCACCTTTTTTTAGATATCCTGCAGGTTTTGTTGCTCTGATAGAGGGATGATTCAACCATGAAATTGCGGATGGGACCACATCAAGCGTAAAAATAACTTGTTTACTTTACCGCTAGTGAAATCCCAGAATCCAAAATAACGGATCGCTGGCACACAAGAGTGCTTTGGTCTTCTTGCGTGACGGGTCAAAAGCTAAATAAGCCAGATTTTTCCACAACACACGTGGATTTATTACTTATTTTAAGATATCTGACCTTTTTTTAATGCAAATATTCTGTGTGTATAAATAAAGACGTCTTATAACTTAAAAAAATATGAAAATGAATAATTATTTGATACATTATTTGTAGTAGTGCTCATACAATTAATTATGTTCTACTTTTAAAAGGATATGTTGTCTTTAATATTTATCTATCACCATATCCATTACGATACTGGGGTATATGCACGTTGACAGTGTAAAGATGGCCACTACATACGTGCAGTATATGGATTTCCGTTTTATAGAGATCAATTTCGACACATTTTTTACGAGAACTAGTTATCAACCAATCACTCCAATTATATCCATCATTACAATGCAGACAACTGAAGTTTCCATTTTCATTTCCATATAATATAAAAGTACTTCTTAATATGTACACTGGTTTTAAAGGATTTGATATGGCCTTTGAGTACTTATCTTATTCAATTGAAAGTAAAAAGCTTCGCGTATCTTTTTTTTAATCGATTGGATCAACCAATTATTTTAACTTAATGTCTACTATAATATGCTCGGTAGCTTTTCAAAAATATATCATTTCATGTTGTATCAGTGAGTTCTTAACAACGTTTTATAATTGGACACAATTATTCTTCATCCGCTGAGTACGTCTACAGGCAATAATTTCTAACTTTAATAATAATTTGATTAGATTACATAAGAAAATAACTTTAAATAAAACTGTATTCTATTGATTATGTATGTATGTAATCATATGGTGATTTTCATTAATATGAAAATAAATTTATTCATTTCTTTGTACTATTTTAGTTGATAATTAAATAGGTATAGCCGGTATAATTTATGAATTTGTACAAAAATATCTCAGGGAAAATCGCAACTTAATTTTCAGTTTGTGTTTTTAAAAATCCTAGAACTCTAGTGATATATACTAAAATTTTTGATAAAATAATAAAAACATGTGTTACTTATGCGTCATAAATAAAGCAAGACGCAAGGACGTAAAACGATCCTAGTCAGAATTACTCACTGTTGTCACACATTCATATGATTAAAAATACAATCCACATTAAAACCGCAAGGTATTTAGTTCATGGTGTTAAATTATTTTCTCTCAAAAGATAGAAATCTAGTAATGCGATATGTAGAATTAAGAA
This sequence comes from Rhyacophila evoluta, assembly GCA_022683975.1. Taxonomy (NCBI): domain Eukaryota; kingdom Metazoa; phylum Arthropoda; class Insecta; order Trichoptera; family Rhyacophilidae; genus Rhyacophila; species Rhyacophila evoluta. Next base: position 5,686 of record JAGVSQ010006163.1, read on the forward strand.
TATCGATCTCAGTTGACACATATTATTAAAGATTCCATATTATCAGCCGTAAATACTAATGCCATATCCAGAATCTCATTAAATATTAATATTGCTCACTCTATATCAGATAGTAAAACCACCTACTTTATATTCCATTTGAAACTTTTTAATTAGGTGACTGTCACAGCACTTGTGAGATCCTTCCATTCCACTTTCCGAGACTACCAGTTAACTGTAAAAATACTGAAAACTGTTAGCCAAGATCTGAGAAGTAATTCGCTGCAGTGAACACTTCATTTTACGTACAAGAATAATTTATACCGAGTAAAAACAAAAGTTAAATGAGTTAATTTTGTGTGAGTTGAAACTCCGACCGGAAAATGTATATTAATAAGAAAATGTTAATTATGAAACCTCGGTAATGAAACTTATATACTGAGTTTATGAATTACAAGAAGATCTCTAAGATGATACGTTCAATTTTCATAGAAGTTATCTGTATCCGTAAATATCAGAAATAATGTACTTTATTAATGAGAAAATTTTCCAAGCTAAATCTCATAGGGTATGAAACATAAACGCAAACTGGAAGATAAATAATATATCACGTAATATTTATGTGAGTATACTTTCGATACATGTTCTAAGAATGAGTGAGGAAATTATATTTATGTTTTGATGAGTTATGGGCACAAGCTACTTAGAAATGTTGTTTTCATTTACATTGGTAAGTATCTCACAAAAAAAACCATAAATTATTGTAACAGAAAATCTTATTTGGACTTTTTTTTTCTTTATCTGACTAATTTGCATCAAAAATATTTATTTAGATTTTATTTTTGAAATAATTTATAAGAAATGTAAAAAAAAGAAACAACATTACATATATCAATAAAAATTGGAACATATAAATTTCCAAATTTTGGATTTTATTTCATAATTGAGTGAGCATTAAATAATATCAAAGTAGTATTCCAAAAAAAAATATTGAAGAATCCGTGTATTCATTTAAAATATGATAAGTATAAAGGATATTACTAAATAAACAATACTTTTTTCCATAAGTTTTCTAGTTATTCATATTATTAAATTAATTATGTACTTTAATTTTTTACACTTTGTGTATTTTAAGCAGCCACTGCTGTATGCATATTTGGTTTCAATTAAAATTACAGTGGATTTTTGAAACTTATAACATCGAGATTCAAGATTTGTACCTATTAACTACGTTACCAAAGCATACGGATCTATAAAATATACCTCAAACATGCTGAGAAACATAAACAGTTGAAAACGTACATGTTTTAAAAATGTATTTGATTTGTAACGCAATCACCAAATACTCATAGTTATATAAGTTTGTTTATAATACTCCTTATAATTGAGCTCTTCGCCAAATTTGTTTGTCACGCACTTAATTTAATAACTAACAGGCCTCACAAAATGAAGTATCGATAAGTTACTGACATAAACTCGAAGTGATTCACTTTTGTAGTGAAGTTTAAGGGTTCTCAAAATTGTAATTAATAATGAAAACATCCAATTGAAAATATTGCAAATTACATTTTATACACATATTTTTTTTAATTTCCAGCAATATTTTATTATATTATTATATAATTTCTGTCCAGTAACCGTAGGAAAATATTCGGTTGTAATAATTTTGAGATTGAAAATTGATTTCACGATAATATTGTTTTTACCATATCCGCATTGTTTTGATAATTTCAACGGGTTGAAGATTATTTCAAACATTATTAGCACCTTTTAAATTTTAAAGACACATTTTATTACTTCTTTCACAGTTTGTTTTTAACTAATTTTTCAACCGATTTCAGTATATTTTAAAACCCAAACAATTTTGCATCCGTGAAATATCTCTTGGACACTGAGGGACAATATTATTATACTTTTCATACAGATAGTCTCTATCTTTCTACAATTTTTTTTGTAGTAAAAGTATTTAATGCAAATTATAATCATATAATCCCAACCTGAACGTAATTTATTCCATAAAATTCACACGAAGCAGTATTTTTTTTTAAATACGTGCATATAAATATACTAACAATATGTATTACTATTTTAAAAAAATAAATACAAATTATTATAATGAAGAAAAATATCCCCGTCAACGACGCTCAGTATTAAAAAAGCTTAGCTAAAATATTGACTATATACACTCTGGTATACGCCAACCAAGGTTATTCTACTAGCTGTAGGATAGCTAAAATTAAGAACAATCTGGTACTTTGAAGAGCGCCTCGTGTTCATAATCACATAATACAGGTCCTCGTACCGATATAGAGACGTTTTCGATGATGAAGAAGAAAGTAAGCTTTTCTCTTATCTGATTTGGATATTTTTTCAGTCATTTTCATTAAATAGTTTTAATTATAATTCATAAAAACTATTTTTAACTGTATATTGATAATCTAGCTTGAAGATGAAATAAACAGCCATTATTAGGATCAATGTTGTTATTCTGTAGCTGTTCATGTTAGTAGATTTTAAAGTGGAGAAAAAAATATTACAACCCTTAAAAGTTAACTGAATCCAGTTTGACAAACTCAACTTTCTAGCGTATAGGGAATAAAATACCGTAGCAACCCTTCACCTGACTGATTCCACCCTTCGAAGTAATCCAATCCACGTGGGGAGCTTAAGCAAAGCTGTGGCGCAATCAAAAAGGGGGTTCAGAGGAAAAGGGAGAGGCTCAGGCCTTTGTGAGTGGATTCAGCGATGAGTTGTGCATGAAAATTTCTCTGGAATCGTTCCCGTATTTTAATGATTCTACGAAATAGTAATATAGTGTTATATGATACATAATATTTTTCATGAGGTATGAAAATCTATATTGCTACTATAGTTAAAGTATAGTGAAACTGAATTATTGTCCATGTTTTCATTACAATGGTTTCTATAATTTCATGTTAATAATTATTTGCTAAATATATTTTTGACATTTCCAATTAAATATGTATGAGTTACTCCCTATAAAGCTTTTAAATAAAGATTAATTTACGCTATCACACTTGTAGTTGATTAAAACTCTACACTTGTTTTTTTACCATGTACATTTTTAAAATATACCATAATATACTTTACACAGATTTATTATATGGATCTACACAGTGTGAAGATATTTGCTTAAAAAAGTATGTAGAAATTCGAAATGTGAAGACATGTTTTGACACATTATTTTTCATGAGGATTGGTTGTCAGATAAACTGGTTAACACAAATGAGCATACAGTCCTGGATTTTTTTAGGTTCGATTCCTAGATTTTAAAAAGTCTTGCACATAGAAATCGAACTCATATTGCCCGGATACAAGGCACGTACACTAGCCTCTAAGGTATTAGAAAGACAAAATATGAACTCTATGTAAATATGAACGCACTCTATCACACATTTGTCATGCTCATGATTTAAAATCAAAACTATTTAAAGTCAATATGCATATGGATAGTTATATGCAATGAGTTTCTCTAGGTTTAAACAGTTTTAAGTATTTTTGTTATTGAGTAAATGTATTTTTTCAATAAAAAATTGGACTCTGACCAAAAATCAAAACAAAAAATATCGTTTATAAGCATCTAAATCAAATCCAAGTCTGTGGATTTAATTTGAGACGAAAAATCAAATATTATATTTTTCAACAAAACGAAGCATTTTAAATGTGTGACAACCCTACATTATATATTATATATATAGCGGTGTAGCTGAATGTAAGTCAATTTGTTAAGAAATTCATAATATATGCCTGTACAATCGCGTAGGCATTTTTTTCAAAGCGAGTTGCGAGTTAAAAGGTTTAAAAAGCTCTGGTATAATATATCGACACTAATTAAATTATTTGAAGTAAATTAAAACGTTTAAAAGTTGTGTAATATTATAAAAAATGATGTGTTAAACATGTATTAAAAAGAGAGATGGGCGTTCATTAAAAACCTATGACATACAAATATAATATGTGTGTGTACGTACGTCTGTCGGTCATGAGAAATCTTCCCAGACGGTGAACAATAACTAGCGACATGAAGTTTTCACATGTCATTTTGATTGCAATTTATATAATTTTATGAATTTTAAATTTTAAAATCATTCAAAAGACTAAAAGTATGCTACGTAGTCAACTATCCAAATTGATTTGTAGCAACGGGATACAATAAAATCTATTGAAGTAATTAATGAATTTGAATATAAAGATAAAGCCTGTTGATGAAGCTGGTATGAGTATATGGATGTATAAATAATACGGAAAAAATAGCGGTAAGCGTGAAGTTTGTTAGTATCACCATAGTTAATGTATATTGAAATTTACAATAGTGCACAAAAAGATCTCTACATGGCATGAGTTATTAAGACAAGTGTAAGCAAACGTATTTTTATTGAAATTAAAACAAGGTATTCAAAATTTTGGGTATTTTAAATAGATTGATCAGTGAAATCAAAACTCCAAAAAATGAATTCATAAAAACCTCACCACTGTATGTTGTAAGCTCCGTTTGGTGTTTTATTTTATTATTTATAGACATATAATGTATGATATCTTGTTAGTCTTTCATTAAAATTTCCCATACTTCATTTAATTATATAAAATAACAAAACATGAGATAAATGCTATACTTGAAACCAAGTCTACCTAACGTAGTCCAACTTTAGCGACATAATAGAGAGATTACTGTACAACCAGTATTTTTTTCATTAACCATCTTCACATAAAAGACCTAAGATCCCTCTCATTATGTTCTTTAAGAAAAAATTCTGTCAGTATATTCCTATGTGGTGCAATTTGTTTATACGTATAAATTAGATGAGAATTTATTTTTAAGTGTCGTTAGACATTTTTTAAATCTGTAAATATATACATATTTTAAAATTGAGTTGTCTGTAAAAGATGTTCAAAAATTTTTCGTCGAAAATGTATATAAAAATGATAAATTACCACATTGCCTTACTGCCTGTTATATTTTAAAAAATAACTTTTAATTTCGATTTATTTTGTTTAAATTATATTTTCAACAAGGAAAATTCGTCGATTAGCAGGTCAGTATGATTGATTACATAATTTTATTTGAAAATTTTAATTTCCTGAGGGACGTAAGATTACCGTTGTGTGATTTGATTTATTAACACTGTGCTTTGTTTTCATAAACGTCAAAGTAACGGAAAAAACAACTTCAAATGATGAAAGCTTTCTAATTTATTGGATAAATATAAGGGTGTTTATAAAGATATATATTAACACTGATTTAACTGTACATCATTCGGAAAATAAACATGGTGCAATTAATCTTATCAATGAATTCATACAGTGGTAATTTAAATAGATATACGTGATTTATTGATATTAAACATACAATAAAAGTTTCTAGAGGTTATGTTGAATTTCAAACATTAAGCGTAAACATATTATTATAGTACTGCAAACCACTTATGCCTAATATTTCGAAACTTATATTATTATAATAATTATTAATTGTTGATTTTTTTAAATTTTACTATTTGCCACGAATTTTAATATGTGTTGATGATTTATGATTAAAACAATCTAAGGAATATTGGTATTGAAATTATTAAATTGCTTATGGTATATATTTTATAAATCAAATTTCTTTGTTAAATCTGAAACCCTTTCACGGTTAACGGATGGCATTGAGTGTAAATCAAGAGAGTCCAAAAAATAATATTAATATGTATAGAAAATACTACAACGATTAATTGCAGCGTTTTTTCGATATAAAAAACCATACTATATTTTGATATTATATGATTGAATGTCCGCCCTGTAACGTAAAAGTTAGCGTAAGCGCCTTGCATGCGAGGAAATACTGGTTCAATCGCCACATCTACCAAATTTTCAAAAATCTGAAAATGTAGAACTGAATACCCATTGGGTTAGAAAATTCTTTGAGAACCAATTATCGTGAAAAATAATCCATCAAAACATGTCTTCAAAGTATAGTATAAATACTTGTAAATAATGTAATAAGTAAAAATGAATATTATGATAAAAACTACTTTCAGATAGTTTTTTAGTATCCTTCGAAAACGTATTCTCTAATGAACCATTGTAATAAAAAGTAACAACTACGAATTATGCAATATTATGGTATAAGAAGAGTTATTTAAAGATTCTTAGCGCTTAAAACAGGCGACGTCAGTTCTGCTATACTTGAGAAGAATTCACATAGTTATATGTATATATATTTATTATTTTTCTATGCGAACTCTTCCCGTTATGTAAGATAATTTCATAAATATTATACGAGATTTCTTTATATCTATTTATTATTATTACATTATTCAGTTTATTAAATGAATATTGTATATATTATTTTTAATATTTGTCCTACTGGTGTCACTTGACAACTAAGCGAAGACCCTGAAGCGTTACTGATTTTCACTTATTATATTTTCATACAAAAGAATCAACCAGAAATAAAGAGAACATACGGACAAATCAAGTCTCTATTTACATTAAAGATAAAGATTTTCATTGGAACCTGGCTTTATATAATGCAAACGTATCAAAGTGACCCCAACGTAACCACACTCTTCTGCAAACTTATCGGATTCATGTATTTCTGGAAAATATTTAAGTACCATATATTAACTTGATTCGTGATTTTTCACTTACGTGGAGTGAAAAAAAGCAATAAAGATTTTTTGAATTAGATATATATATATATATTATCTCCACATCGAGGATATAGAGTGCTATGGAAGAAGAATTTTTCTTGAGTATATTATCATTCAATAAAATATCTTTCAAAACAACAATAAGTAACCTTTTGGTAGACATTAAGTTCCAAGGGTATTTTATCTCGCAACAAATCGAAGTGTGATGTCCCCAAGTTTGATAAATAATTCCGTCGGGTTTGTCATTATGAACCCTTCCGCAAGCAGAGGCAAAGGTGATGGGGTTCATGTTATGTGGCCTTACAACCCGAAGCTGTCTGCGTACAGCATGGTTCGTGCTTTCTATTGAGTAGTATTTGTTAAATCTACTGTCATATCAAACTCGGCGAAATTATATATTAATAAAGCATCGATACTCTTGTATCAGTGCCTTTGTAATGATATATTTTCTGTGACTATTTATTTGATTTAACTGTATATTTTGTTAAAAAAAAATATGATTTCTTAAATATTACTAAAATTTCAAACATTTTGATTTCGTTTTAAATAATTTTACTTAATTAGTATGCAAAAAATCTAAATCCGAATTAATCTTTTTAAAGAAAAATATCTATTTTAAATTATTATTTATTACAAAAGGTTTTTATCGTGAACTCAGTTTAGTAATAAAATTATGATAAACTGTCGGTATTTAAAATCCATGCTTTATATTTATATAGGTATATATATGTCTTCTCGGTTAGCGTAATAGCTGACGAGTTCGAGCTTAGTAATGAGAGGAATGCGGGCTCGATTCCTCGTCTGTCGGATTAAAATAGTCTAAAAACGCAGGAATGGATACACATTGAGTTGAGCAATTTTCAAAATAATGTCTTCAAATTACGGATATCCATATATTCCACTTTCAGAGTAGATATCTTCACACTGTGCTCCACTTTGGAAGAAAACATGATACAAAAGTATGTATAATTATTCTAAACTATTATAAAATGCTCAATACTGTGTATAATGTAGGGATAAAAAAATTGATGCCAAATTGCTACTGATAAAAAAATATATTATGTAGATAAAATTCCAGTCAACGAGCTGTAAAGGTATAATAATTTATTTCTTGTTGTCAAAAAAAAACTGTTAAAAGAACTATTCCTTTTTTATTAAATATATTTTGGAAATCTTCAGCAAGTAATAGGAGAAAAATGAAGATTGTTCATGCGAAGATCTCGTCATTTCTAAGCCATTTCCCTCTCAATCGCAAGCATTATACTTGAGACGGAAAAGCGATTATGTTTTTGGCATTTTTAGAAGTATCCATTTTATACTCTCAATATTTTTATATTCAATTATTTACAGTAACAATGATTTTAGTTACCTATCAAATTCTTAAAATTTCGTGACTCGTGTAGACACTTAAACCCTTTCCATATTCACCACTTCAATCAAATAACCTTGATATATAATACAAGGACAAATGATAATCAAATTATGGTACGTTAAAGTTAATTCCCTAAACAATCTGTAGTTGAATTCTATTCACTTGCGGTAGAGGGATGACCTGTCAATCAGGCGCCGCTGCGGTGTCCTCCTTCACCCTCGATTTCGAATATCTCGGACGGCATCCTATCAACCTACCCCATAGGAAACATTTCAATGGTTCCACCTATAAATCCAAAGTGAAAATCTCTGTGTTTCACTACACCCTATTACTGTAATAATATATTTACTAATGTTGTCGACATATGTTGCATATTAATTCAGCCAAATAACAGATTTTTCTCTCTATTTTTTTTTTTTTGTATTGTGTAAAACCTATTTTTTTATTATTATTATTTTATTTTATAACATAAAATTGACAGTGAAATATTCACAGATATCTTTATGAGAATTTGATTAAATTTAGTTAGAGATTTATGTGCAATTATTGCAAAAATATGTATCTATAGATTGATATTATTTGAATAGAAGGTTATTTTTTCGATATATCGTCGACAATATTGCAAGAACACCTACCTCGATTTGTTGGTTAAAGCCACTTTATAAAGTATTATTTCATTTGTCACAATCTTTGGTATCATTAGCACATTTTTGTATCAGAAAATATGTTTATGAAACGTGAACAAATTATGTGTTAAAGCAAAAATGTGCCAATGATGAAAGATATTGTAAAAAATAAAACTATATTTCACAAAATGCCTTTAACCGAAAAATCGAGAGACGTGTTCCTGCAATATTGGTGACGATATATTAACATAAAACACATTTTTAAGTATAGAAGTATATATATATATTTTATTTAGAGTCTGTAGATGCCGATAGGCAAAATATAAAGATTAAATTCTTACTTACAAATTCTAAATATTTTTCCATTTTTTTTTATTTTTTACGTTACTTTAAACCACTGTTTGAATATATTTTTGAAAAAATATTTGAGCTTGGATACATTTTATTCAATGATAATCATTTATATATTGAAATTATCAATAAATTACTATCAAAATTTCGATATCTATTTCAGTTTTACACTTCAACGTAAAAATATAATAATTATCCATTATTAGCAGTTTAAAACTTGCTATACGTATTGTTTAATAGTTCATTTCTAAATTTTGAAAGTTAAATTTACTTTTTTTTAGCAGGGCTATATTAAAACGTATTTTATTATAAATTGTATTTAATAGATTTTATTTTGATGTTTTGTGGGTCCAAAATCGAAGCAATTGTTCAATATAAATCTTATCAGATATACGTTTACGGTAGTATCTAAATATGTACTTAGGCCAGCTTTTCTTTTTCAATTTCATCTTATGTAGGTAGGTTGACCCCTTCTGTTTGCACTGCTTCATCCTTTTTCAATCAAGACCCTTACCCCCATTCGTCAGTCACAAAATGGAATCCCCTCTTCTCATGTTCCGATTGTAATCTCGCCTTTCGTCTTGCAAACGCATTGTTTATGTAAACCTATGCTTTATATTATGCATGAAAACAAAATTGAAAACCGCACCTACAATATTTTAAATTTACTCACCTGTAAACTTGATATGTAAACAAACCTCTCTATGAAAATACACATCTTAGCTTAATTAAAAAAGTTAAACATAAAAATTGCTATCAAATTATCCATCAAATCAGGTTTTAAATCTATCACAAATATCTAATAAACTGCAATTAATTTAAAATTTAATAGCATATTGCAATACACAGATAAAAGCTTTTTAAATATAAAAAGGCTTTTTCAAATAATCATCGTAAAGGAGTGAATAAAAAAGAGGTAAGAATATTGTTTATTTTATCTAATACATCATTTAATCACAAATAAATAAATGGTAAAAATGCCGTAAAAATAAAATTGATCATGAAAAAAAGGCATATTCTAAAATATTTTTCTACGACAGATAAATTTTTTCTATAATATTTTTAGTCTATTATAGTTTAAATACTGACTAGAAAACTTAAACTCAGTAAGATAAATTATAAGAAAAGACACCTAACACAATAAATTAAGTTTGCCGTAGATAACAAAAACAGCAATATTTTCTGAGGGTCGGCAAAAACTCAGATTTAATTTTAGTTGTTTTGGTAATAAATAATTTTCTTATTTGGTAAATAAGTATACCAAACAAAGTCAGTATTGCATCAGTAAAAAATGTGAGTATGTATTATGATAATTATTTTACTTTCGATGTGTGTTATTGTAAGGCTTTGATTTTATAACATTTTTAAATGAGTTAACACTACGAATTCTATACATTGATCATCACTGAAAAATACATAAATTTGACCCATTCTACTTTCAAATTCTAAAAAGCTCTCTCACGAGTATATCGATTTGGTTTGAATTATTCACACAGTTTATATCCTTTTGTTTTTAAGCGACAGAGAAAGACCATGAGATGACAGAAAAGGACTGAACATAAATAATTCAAGAAATTTATTTATGAAGAAAACGACAAAAGAACATTACAACAAACGATGACCTAAAAAGATTTTAACGGATGAAGACTACATAATATTTAAATTTAATACACTTGCGTAATTATGATTTTCCATCTAATATTTGAATTTTGCTTTTATAAGCCTTCAAACGCGGAGATAGAAATACGAAAATAAAATAGGTTTATTTTGATGGATTTATACTTGTATATTTTCAAAAAAAATACAACGTTCTCTCAATCTATAAACCCTTAAATAGAAATAATAGTAAAAGTAAAAAAACCTAATCAAAAACGAACCATCATATAAACGATCGTATAAAGCTATGTTATTACTCAGACAATGTGTGAAAAAATGTGTATTTCAATTTTCAATTATAATGTTTATCATTTACGTTAATTTCGGACAAAGTAGTTTATTTGCCAGTTTTTTTCAACATGCATGTATTCAATGTAGTCTCATAATATATATATATATATATTATGAGACTACATTGAAT
>JAGVSQ010006164.1:0-16737 GCA_022683975.1 Rhyacophila evoluta
CTTTCGGAGTGGATTTCTTCTCACTGTGTGGATCCATATGCTCCACTTTGGGAGCGAACATGGTATTATAATATATATATATATATTGATTCCGCAATTTGGGTTTTTAGAAAATTTCATTTTCAGTATTTATTAAATAGCTTTATCGGATTTTGTGATTTTTAGATATTTTTATCTTATAATTTAAAAAAATATGAAATCCGCGGCCACCTAAAAAATGTTTCTTATAAATGTAAAAAAATGAGCGAAAAAGTTATCTACTTCCCAGAATTATGATTTCTTGTTTAATTTTTTTAGGTCGTGTTTTGTATATTTTGTTAATAATTAAATAATTTGCGGACTCTCCGAAGTTGCCCACGCAGCCCTAAATTAATTTAAATTTATCACAGACCCCCTCAGTGGTCACTAAGTAAGAACCACTTTAGGAATCACCGGTATAGATCAGTATACTCCACTTTTGTAGCGTACACAGATAAAAAAGAGAACAATATTTGTAGATTAAGCTGTAGTCTCCTTGGTAGCCTAGTTGATAGCGTGCGCACTTAGCAATCCGGGGAATGTTGGTTTGATTCTACATCTGTTGGAGTTTAAAAAAAATCTGAAAATACAGGACTGGATTGGGTTGAGTAATTGTCTGACAAACAATACTCAATAAAATTAATCTGTCAAGACGTCTTCACATTACGGAAATCCATATATACTCATCTTTCAGAGTGAATATCTTCACAGTGCGTAGATCTATATGCTCTACTTTGGGAGCTAACATGGTGTATAAAGAAAATGTAAGTGGTTGTTTTTTCGTTTGTGACTTATGTGGATTAATTATTTTCGGTATAACTACACTCAGTTTAAATGTTTTATACAAAGCTTTATCCAAAAAAGTGAAATGATTACAGTAAACTTTTAAAGTTCATTTAACGTTAATTTTTGCTGGCTACCAATGGATGGCGTGGCTAATTTCGTAGAATTAGTGCTCGGTCGGCATCGTAGCGTTTTTCGTAGCTTTCCATTAAATGCATCGCGAATTCAATTATATTAGTGAGACCGGTAAATCGTGGCCAGATTTAAGCTCGGTCATTCCGTTTATTGTGAGAGGAAGTGGTGGTTTATTGCCGACTGAGAGACGGAAACCGAACACGGCCAATTAACGAACCGTATCAAGTATCAATTATATTACATTTAGTATATGTGGCAATCTAGTTGCAAATTTATTATAAAATAGAAAATTAATTTTGAAAGTTTAACAAAATTATGAAAGATATACATCCAAAAATAAAAAATTAAATGTCTCTCCGATAGTGTAGTCGGTAGCGTGCGCGCCTAACGATCCGGGGAATGCGGGTTCGATTCCACATCTGTCGGATTTTAATATTCCAAAAATGCAGCACTGGATGCCCATTGGGTTGAGTAATTGTCTGACAAACGATTCTCGTCAAAAATAATCTGTCAATACGTCTTCACATTGCGGAGATCCATAGACTCTTTTTTCGGAGTGGATATCTTCACACTGTGTAGATCCATATGTTCCATGTTGAGAACGGACATGGTGTGTAAAAAAATACTAAAATACAAAAGAAAATTTTTAAAAGTATCATTAGTAAAGAAAAATCATAAAGCCATGCAAATCAAGAGATATATGGTCATTTCATAAAAGAAGCAGCAGCTCAAAATCTTCAAATCATTTGTTTAAATTTTGACATATTGTGATAAGTTCACTTTTGAAATATACACCTCATATTATAGTTTGGTACAATCTTTATATATTATAAAACCTGTGTAGTTTAAGATCGATAACTAATTAAAGTATGTCTTTTACATTCAAGTGTCTTAGAGCTTTCTAATACAAGACACATAATATTACATATTCTTGAAAACAATGAATTGCGTATTTTTGCTTTGATAAAAGATGACATAAACTGTATATATAAAAAGAAAATTAAGTATTCGTGAGAAATTGTTGAAAGAAAAAAACTTTAATTGATAATTTAATGGCTTGTTTCTTTTTGAAACACATTGCATATGAGAGTTTAGAACCCGTAACTTTTGGCTCCGAAGTGTGCACGATAACCTTTTTAGATGCTCAGTAATTTGAATAAAAAATATCGTTATTCACGTGTTAAACCAAATATTAGACCATGTCTTTCAATTAATACAATATACAGTAAAAATATATTTGATTGTCGATATTGGAAATATAATTATGTTTTATATTATTATTTAGCTATTAAATGCACGGTATACTAATAATAATAAATATTAAGCAGAAATTAAGCGCTTTTAAAAATACTATACCCTTTATTAGATATATTATAATTTATATCTTCAATAAGTAGCATTATATTTTGCATGCAATAAGCTAATTTCCTCGATGAAAGATAACCTTAAACCTTCTTGAATTTTATACGTGAAGTACAGGAGCAAAAAAATCTAAACTTAATGGAAAATCCTTTTTTAAGAACGGGAAACTTAATACAAAGTACGTAGATAGAAAGAAATAAAGCCTTGGCCAGAAAGAAAAGCTACCACACAACAGAACAACGGCTTAGAGAGAAGCAAAAAAAACGATATTTATATAGGAATGCACGCCCGTGTATTACAGTTACTTTGTAGCTAACGTCTAGGGTTGTCTTTTTTTGTTTTAATACTATTTAAGTGAGATTTAAAACTGAGTTCTAATTTTAGTAACAGCTTATAAAACCAACCCTTAAAGTTCATTGGATTCAGTTTTTTTGAATAAAATAAGTTTTATTAACTATAAAATTAGTTAGTTGAGTCAATTATTCTTAGATATTCTTCGAATTATATTTTATTGAATGATACATAGAGATTGTGGTTTTGATTTTCGTGTTGATATTAGTATTTGATGTTTAATTTTGGTTTGTTTATTTAAAATTGGTTACAGTTACTGCTATTGAATATTACAATGTTGATAACTAAACATGAGTAAAGTCTAAAAATTAGCCAAATAAATAAAATTTCAATATTTTTGATTACTACTGTAACTGATAGGTACTATTAAAAATAAATAAAATCTACATACTACTACTTCATCATAATATGATTTGCCCCGATCTATAAATTTTTTTAAATCTGAATATATTTGTTTTGAAATTGGCTCATTGTTATCGATTAAAACATTGTAATTATTTTTTACACACCCTCTAAATGAAATATGTGGATATCACATGATGTCTTTAAGAATCTTTGTTGGCTACCAGTATTCTTACGTCATCCCAAGCTTGGATTCCGTAGCTCCACCAAATAAATTTTATGAATAGTATTTAGTGGCTTTTCAGGACGCCAAAATCTGGTCAATTTGAAGAATAACGAGGTCAGGTTAAAACTTTTTAAGGATTCGTAACACGTGGTTGTTACGTTTTGTTATGAATGATTGTATGTTTTGTGATATTATCGCCACGTTGCGAATGGGTAAATAAAATAGAAAACAACACTGAAACGTTAAATACTTTTAATTGTATCATTAAAAAAATAAAAAAAAAGATTTTTTTTTGTTTCAGGTTTTATGTTTTTAAAAGTGGCAACCCTAAGTTAGATTCTAGGGGTGGGTAAGGTGAAAGAAGGTAGTATCAAAAGTGCATTTAGAGTCATTTGCACGAGTGCATTTTATTAATCGATATGGCTGCATGTGCGGTATCCATTTGTGCTAGATGCACTGCTTTTGAAACAGAATAAACTGACTGATATAAAATGCTTTAAATGCAAATTATTCGCTTATTTTGCGGTCGTTTCAACGTTTACTATGTCGTAAATTGCCATCGTGATCCCATTCAATTGCAATACTCCATATTTTCACTTAGTTTTATTATAATTCAGATGATGTATTTGTTTATTGTGACAATAACATTGTTTGAACTTATTTATTATTTTAATCAAATTGAAAACATCACAATCCAAGAATATTAACAAAATAATTATTTTGTATTGAATCTACAACCGGAGTATGTGGCAGCATCGATTGCTTATTTAAATAATGTTATTAAGTTTTGGAGGACTAGACACAATAGCTTAGTGTATGAATGATATCTGCATTGGAATCGGTTCTCTATTTCTACCGTTAACTTTTAATTTCTTGCAATTTTTTATATTATTTAAGTTTTATTACACAATAATATATTTTATAGCTTTTAAAAATAATTGATTTAGTAAATTTTGTATTTGAAACATACATTTTAGCTGGACGCTTACGATCCAGCCATTGTTTTGGCACAGCTGGGCGTGAAGTAAAATACTTGTTTTTGTTAAACATTAAATGGACAAAAAATAAATATGTGCGTACTACATTTAAAAAATACGAAGATATAATAACAAGTAAATAAAAGTAAATAGAAAAGTTGAGATATAAGACAAAAAATGTCTGGAGGGAGAAACTTAGACAGATCTTGTTTCAGATATTTATAAAATAATATACATTATATTAATCTCATTTTCATTAAGATTTAAATATTGATCATTTGTATTGTCAATACTAATGGTTAGTTCTACAGTTAGTTAGTTTCAGTAGCAAGATAGTTGATGTTTTCAATCTTTAAAATGTAGTAGTTATCTAAGATATACACAATTATTTCGATATTAGCCGCATATTGATATATTCCGCACTTTATTGGTGAAACATCTGTTCAACTATTTTGTATTTTTTTTTATAAAGATGAAATCAAAATCTTGTATGTAAGATAGGCAATCTAACATGTAAATTGTTTTATTTCTATTAAATGGATTCGTTCTAAAATTTCATTTTTTCAATATTTTGAATTATTTCATGAGTTTTATGGATGTCCTTCTTTCTATTTTCAAATTGCTATATTTTATTCAAGCGTCTTTATTTTTTAATGAAATATTTGCGTTTGACCCTATGATCTTAAATTGATAGATGTATATTTTTGAATAAAATGTGATTTTGAGAAACATTGTGATTTAAATAAGTATACAAATATGTAGTGTATCAAGCATTCTAAATGCATGAAAAAAACATATTAACTTTTCTCAATTTACACTGCATTTAGGTTTAAAATTTTGAGCGGTAACAAGACAATAAAATGATGGCCATGAAAATGTGTATCATACATTTGTTAAATTATTCAGGAGGACCAAACAACTTTATAAAAAACAAGTTTTGGAAATTATAGAAAATAAAATACACTTTTTAAAATGAAAATAAACATTTTATCACTCCAAAGTATATTTCATAATTTTTATAATGTTTTTTAGTCTTTGTAAATAATTTAAAAAATTTATGTGTTATCAACTTATGGACATCGATATGTAGTTTTTACAACGTGTAAATTATTTGCGGCTTACTTAAACGTGAATCCAACTACTACTTCTAATTTTTCTAATTAGGAGTAACAAAATGGTATTGTATATAATACGTAGTTTTGTAATGGTCATTAATCAGTTGAGAACCCCTGACTGATAGTTTCCGCATATGTATCGGACCGGAGAGTGCACATTCATTATCGTAATTATTAAAGCGGAAGCGAGAAAGTTAGTCCAGCGGTTGGAAACTTCTGGTAAAATTATTGTTTACACGCTGTTTATGGACATTTGCATGTTTTAGTGATGCAAATTTACAACGAACCCTGTTACTTGTATCAGTGGCGTGGGTTTATTATTTACGAAAGGGTTGAATACAAAAAAAAAAACACTTCATTATCTATGGCGAAACTTGACTATTATGTGCATTTTTATAACTTTTACAGTGGAGTAAAATTTTGAAACTTTAATTGCTCTGAAATAACAGATATTGAATTTTGTAAGCCCTACTTTCTTGTTACAGATTTATATAAATAGTTGTATGAGAAAAGTTATTTTTCTTCAATAACATATCTTTACAAACTATGCAGAGATTTTTTAAATGTGTTCAGATTTTTATATTACGTTTTTCTCATATGAATCCTTGCGATATGAATACTTATCTTGAAAGTTTTTTTTATCTTATTCGAGATATTTGTGAGCCAACTGCTCTTAATATTGTGCATTTTCTGGGATCAAACTTAAAAAAAGCACCATCTTTTGCCACTCAGATTTTTTTTAATAATTCGCAATAATTCAGCAGAAGTTATAAAAATTATATACAATTTTAATTAAGAACTCTTAGGAATAGAACAATAGTTAGTAGTTTGAAATTTATTTTCGGAGGAAAATATACTACTATAAATAAAACTATGTCCATGCAAATATTAAGACTATCGTTTTTATTTATTCTTGAAAATTATGTTAAGTGTAATCTTTCAAATACTCACGTAACTTATAAGAATATATATTTTTATTATGGTTAAAGTATTGCAAAATAGCTACGCATAAATTTTGTGCATTTGTGAATCTTTTGGTTTTAGATATTACGTATTTGAATCCCATTGATGCATTAATATCGACTACAGGAAAGCAAAAGAACAAAGTTCTCTAAGTTTTTTAAAAATATTTATAATACTAAGTCCTAATATACAATTTAACATACGTTTTATCAAAATGATGTAAGTTGGAAATGCCGAATTAGTATCTATAGTTGAAAAAAGGTTGTCTGTGAAACTAACGATCAGGAAAAAGGATTTCTATCGCATTAGTTATATTAGCTTTTTTTAAATGTATTAAATTAATATCATATTGAATATAGATTCTAGTTTTAGATTTTCTGTGCTTTTATATTTTTGAATATTTTCACCCAAAATAATTAAATAGACTTTTTGTATCTCTTGTAAAATTTGTTCTATGTGAATAACGGCCATTTTTATTTCTACAATCGATTTGTATTTTTTATTATTTTCGTTACATACTTAAGTATAATATATAATGAAGATATTTAAAATCTTTAAAATTTTATTTGACATACATCTGTGTGATTTTTTCGAAGTACTTCATGGTTATTTAAGATGTCTAATAACCATACAAATTTAGTATTCCGAAATACACCAGAATATTTGTAATATTTTGTGCCAAGTAATACAATATATTTTTGATCAAAGATTTGAAAAAAAAGGTAAAACATTTAAATCAATTTAAGCTATAATTTTCTATCCAAAAATACTCTTCTGCTCCACTGTGTATTCTGCAGTCTATGTGTATTTGCATTTAGAATTTAATCCAAAACTTTGGCGTGTTACACTATCGTCTATTTTCCCCATGCTAGTAACTAAATTGGTTGATTGCATTACTTACCAATAAATGCCAATTAATACCAGTAGATATTTTATAAATGTATAAGAACCCCGTTTATCTGGAAAAATACGAACGGAATCCATTCCGGATAATAAATATAGATGACATTTTCTAGTTCATTAAGTTTTATTGGTGATTAATATTGAGACATTTTTTCATAAAAAGCTCTAATTTTATTTTCATTATGTATTATAACGACAGCAAAGTACCTATAACAAATAACATAGAAAAATATCAAGCTTTTTTCTTCCGATTCTCATCAAACAGAGCTACGATAAAAATTAAGCTTCTGTTATTTACATGGAATTTTCGGAAAATGATAGTTATAAAATTTACGCAGATTACTTTGGATTCTTCACTCGCTTTGATAAGTAACCTGTTCTCATCCCGTATATGGGCTTTAAAAGGTTTAAAAGAGAGAGGTTTAATGGGTAGAAGATAATAATTAGCTATAGTGATAAGTCTTCAGATTGTAAAGATCCACATGTGCCAAATGAGGACCGACCATGACTTAAAGTATTTTATTATGTATTCAACTACATTATAAAATGTATCATAAGTAGCATCATATCTCGTAAAGGAGTTTTATTTTAGAAAATTTCATCGAATGTAATGACACATATTTGTTTTGCATAGTGTAAACATGAATCAAAAGTTTTCTTATTTGTATATATATAATTTGAAAATGATACAGTGTAAAAAATCTTCTTAGTTCCTGCTAGATAGAGGTATTGTATATTAATTAAACGAGCCAATTTTGTGTATTTACTTCTTTTAATCAATATTTCTCCACGGTAGCATAGAGTTTAGCGTATATGCTTCGTAATTGGAAGAGTGCGGGATCGATTTCCATATCTATCAGAAATAAAATGCAGTACTGGGTATTGGGTTGGGTATTTGTTTGATAAATAATTCTCGTGAAAAATATTCTGTTAAGACATATCTTGTATTGCGGAGATCTATATATTCCACTTTCAGAGTGGATATCTTCACACTATGTATGTCTATATTCTCCACTTTACAAGCAAACTAGGGTTAAAAAAATATTCTGTGTGCGAAATCCTTCTTAAATATATTTATTATGATATTTTTACTGATGGAATGTTGGTATAAAGCCATAAATTATCTCTCAGTAAACGGTAATCCACCTAAAAAAATATTCATATTGCATTTTGTGTATGTTTTACTTGACTTAATGTTGAAGACATTTGTTCATATAAATGCAATCGACACTAACCTCTTATTAAAACCATAGCCATGAAAAACAAACATATAACACAATTTAGCCAAGATACAAGAAAGCAATATTCTTTTTGCTTATAAGTTACTGAGTTGATATACTCACAGCGTTTGTGCTTTTAATAAAAACTATGAAGCTTTTTGTTTCAGCAGTAGTGAGCTATAATAAGAAATACTACGTCTACTAGATATTACACTTTGAAAGTAGACTGCCGGAAAAAAGTTTTATCGAAGAAAAGATTATTTATGAACTAAGATATTTAGTACACGTATAGTATAAAATATAAAATACACTATCCCAGATTGCCGAGAAATCAGCTTATACGCTTCACAGCCGGGGATTGCGAGCTCAATCCCAAAAGTTGCTCGAATTTAAAAATTCCAACGATGCAGAACTGGATCGCAATTGCTTGTAGTAAATTTTCATGACAAAATATATTATTTAGTAAATTCAATAATACTTAATATTAAAAAGTAAATTTTGAAAATTCACAGATCTATATATTCCATTTTGGAGCGGCAATCTTTACACTGATGAGATCCATATGCTTTGATTTCGGAGCGGATATGGTACATATATATACATTTTAGTTTAAGGTCTCAAAAAGTTTTGGCTAGTAAAAATACTGTAAAAAATCATCATTTATAATAAATTGTGTGTTGTGTTTTAATGACTTGAAGCAAACCGGGAGCTTTATACATGCAATAAGCAGATGTAGAATACGTCGAGGCTATTATTATATTTTCCATGATCAAGAACTTTTTGATTTTTTTTTATTGAAACTTCGTAGAGCTTATAAGTAAGTTAGTCATGTAGCCAAAAGTTTGTTGAAAACTTTTATTAAAAATGCATTCTTCATACAAAGACACATATAAAACTAACTGATGATTAAAAGTCTAAAAATATATAAAAGCAAACTTAATAAAATATTATAATGTTTCTATTTGAGTTTTGTAAAATATGATTTCTATAATCTTTCATCATTATTTATGTAATTTATATTGATGTTGTCTGCAATAGAATATAATAGTAAACTTCTTAAATTCTTTTAAACTATTTCTTGTTTTTTACAGTAGCCTTTCAATAAGTGGAGCACATAACCACTACGTGGCACCTTCAGTATTTTCTGTCAACCAATCGCTTTGATTTTTTTCAGATCAAGCTGACAGTCTTCCATAAAACAATAATTAAGGTAGTTAAAGGAAGAAGAATACAACAAAGTGACTATATGTGAGAAATATATTATTTATTAATCTCATGAATAACCATATATTTAGTAAGACTCCATTAGTTATTTATAACAATTCACAGTCCATGAAATGAAATTTACTAATGATTCGGTTATTTATAGCAATTTTTTAAAACATTCATATTGTATTTTTTGATTCTTTTTTCATCAAAGTAAATTTTCTAATATCAATTGAAAGAGCTTTTATGGTCTTTGAATTCTGATAATTTAGAAATAATTATCTATCAAACTTCTAAGCACCTGCAAAGTTTTTGATAACAGAAAAAAATTTGTCAGAATAATTTTTCTTTACTTTTTAAAATACTTTGAAACTTAAAAATAATTGTTAAATTTTAAATAGGAGTAGGTTACCTTTTTTGAATCGATCAGCTGTATTTTATTTCTAGCACGTATCAATTCTCTGTCTCTCTTATACTATGCAATAAAGAAAAATACTTTCTGTATTTGCAATAAATGAAACGCCGCAAGCCAATTTATTTCATGAATGCATCTCATTTTGCAGCAATATTTTTTTCTTAGAATTCGGAAACGACTCTTCAACACTTCAAACAATATTTTTAAAAGGTTTCGTATTTAAAAAATTCCATCCGCATTTATATTAACTTCTTTTTCTTTCAAGGCAAATATAATTATAGCAAAATATTAACTGGGCTTAAAAAAATAATTTATAAAAATAAAATGGGATGAGATTTCTAAGGATTTATGCAAAGACAACTTTGTACCCATTTTTTATTGTCAAAAATAATAGATGAAATTGAAAAAAAAATAAAAGTATACTAACAAATGAGAAAAAATCTTTAATAAAGCTTTCCTTCTTTAAATATAAGTATATGATTGAGGCATGAATTGGTAAATAAGTGGATATTTTTAAAGCTTAATCCAACTTAAATTTTATCTTTGATTATTGAAAAATAATACCAATGATAAAAGACGTAAAATATTTTTATGTTTTAATAATGTATTGTATTATATTGTATTTGGATATTTATAACAAACATAAGAAGAGAGTTACATACTCAATTGATAAAATATTGAACGAAATAATATGAACCAAACATCAGACGAAGATAAAAAAAATAAAATATGACATTGACTCAAAAATAGCTTCGATAAACGCGATTTGACTGTTTCAATATATTGCGAAATATGTTTTATTGATAGATAAAATAAATAAATACTCATTTTTAGCAAAAAAAAATTCTATGAATAGTTTTTATATACTTCAAGCCCAATTTATTCAAAATTTAACCAATTGTGAGCTTCAACTCGAGCGAATATGTGAGATAAGATATTAATAAAAGGTCGATAATTTATCAACGTTTTTGTCCACCGAGAGCGTGCACGTCTAGCGTTTGGAGGATACGGCTTAGATTTCGACATCTACCGAGTTTTTAAGAATCCAATTACAGATGCTGAATTCAATACCCATTAGCTTGAGCAATTGTCTGACAAACAATTCGTTTGAAAAATGATCTGCCAAGATATATCTTTTCATTGCGGATATTCAAATACTCAACTTTTGGAGCGGATAAGTTCATACTGCGTGTACTCGTATTTATATGCTCCACTTATGAAATGGACATGGTAAATATTTTTTTTTAAAAGACGATAAATTCCTAACGGCCATAAATTCAACCAAAAAGATTGTAGTAAGAAGAAGAAGTAAACATAAAAAATCGATTGGCCAATACTTATTAAATATTATTCAATAAATAAATATTTATAACGCGGTCGTTTTTGAAGTTTTTTTTTCAGTTACGACTCTATGCAGTTACATCAGCGTATTATGAACGAACGGTTTGCGGTGAGTCGCATTGCGGAGCAAACATGTTATAAAATGACAACTTACGGCAAACATGCTGTAAGTAAAGTATAATAAATATACAAACACGCGGATAATGTATCTTCCAATTTATTTGCTGCAGTTTTCATATTTGTTTCATGAAATTTCCGATTAATTTCAAATCGATATACTGTAAGAATTGTAAATATTATTTAAAGCCTCTAATATGTATAAATAGTTGATTATAAAGGGGCGTGTATCCAAAATAAACTTAATAAAATACCAAGAAAATATTTTGAACAAGGGTTTTTTGTGTAAAAAACTATACGTGTAGCGTGTTTTCAAGTGATTATTTTTGTTTTAAAGATTTTTAAATTGATTTTCTTCACTAGTTTACATACTATAATTATTGTATACAAAAAATATGTGTTCTAAATATTATTCTTTACATTTTAATTAAATAGAATAAGTTCACTTAAGAAATATATCTCTCTTGTAAGATAATTTGTCTTTATGTTAAGTATATTATGTTTTCAAAATACCTAACTTGGACCGTATATAACTCAAAAAAAAATCTACTAACCACGTGCTAGTTTTGAGATATTTGAAGAAAAATATAAGATTGGATACATATAAGTTATTCAATATGGCATTATTTTTGAACAGGATTACAAGCCAGAAATATTTTGAACAGATTTTTTGCTATATATATTTATAACTCGGTGGAATGTCTCTCAAGAATAGAAGAAAGCTGAAATATAAGAAATTTCATTTGAAAAAAGATGCGTAACTGATTAATCGTGTTACAGTATTGCCCTTTGGATTAATTTTAAAAACTACGCCAAATACTCCAAAACAATAATATTCGACGACTATAATTGAGGGGTATATTTCCATGGTAAATTTATTTTGTTTCCCCGGTTGGCGTACTTGGTAGCATACGCGCCTAGCAATCCGAGAAATGCGGATTCCTATTCTGCTAGATTTTAGAAATCTAAAAATGCAGGACCGGATGGCCATTGGGTCGAGTAATTGTCTGGCAAACGATTTTCGTGATAAATAATCTGTCAAGACGTCTTCACATTGCGGAGATTAATATTTATATTCCACTTTTGGAGTGGATACCTTCACACTCTGTAGATCAATATGGCATTAAAAAAAATATCACTAAGCCTCAATTTGAAGGAGAAGTTTTTGAACAAGTATTTTTTGTATAGAAAAAACCATATAGCATATAAACCGGTATAAAATCAATTTCAAAAAGATCATAAACAAAAAATTAAAAACATTGAAAAATATGCTGTAAGGCTTTTTATGCAAAAAATCCTTTCGAAATGTTCTCCTTTAAATTTTGGCATCGTGGACTAAATACACTGAAAATACACCCTCGCAATTCGGAGAAGAAAGTAAATATTTATTTATTTGACTCTCTCGTTGCAATAATTATTATGTAGTAAGCAGGGTGATTAGAAGAGTAGATAATGCTTAAAAAATATGTTTGCTATCTTGAATAAATATAGAATAAAATATGTGGTAAAACATGTCTACTCAAGATGAGGTTTTCAAGAAAATTTGCAAAATTAAATAAATTAAGTTGTTTAATTTGTAAAAAGGATTGAATTACTTACTTGTTATAGAGTACTATATCTGGAAGCCATATGTGTTCAGATGGCACGTACAATTCCGTGACTCCACCGTACTCGGAAGGATCCCACTGAAACTTATGATCTTGCCACTCCTGAAAAAAAATATGAATTATTTTTCATTTCAAGTGGTAACTGATACTATAATAAACATTTTTGAAATATATCACGTAAAATAATAAAATAGCATCAAAATATATCCGATATTTTAACTTTTATCTAATACTTATATTTAAAAAAAATTAAAACTTTTACAGAAATATTGGTCACAATTTAATCTATCATCCGTCATCAAAAGCTGAATTAATTGCGCATTTATTTTGAGTGTTAAGATATGTTAATTGTCATGCCGTTACAGGATATGAATCTGTGATCTGTGATGTTGAGTAATTCCCAAGCATATGTGCTTACAAACACAACCACAGGAGCACTATGCATACCGATATTTCCCTTTATTCTTTTTGTTAATACACCATTTGAAAATATATAAAAATATAGTTATGGACAATCAGCTATCATGAAAAATAATTTATAAGTCATGTCTGTACATTCGGTAGATCTTAATATTTCACTTTCGGAGTGAATATCATCACACGTATGCATAGATCCATATGGTTCATTTTTGGAGCAGACACGATGAAAACAAATATTTTGGCTGGTATTACAAAGCATCTACATGAGAAATCCTTCGTTTAAAATAATACTTTAAAAAAACTGCGTAATTATCTGCATTAAGCTGGTCAGTATATATATTATCCTAATATGACAATATATAAACAGAAATTCATGACATAATATGAATAAGAAAGTAATAGTCACCTACACTGAAAAATTGATAAATATTAACGTCGTAGGTACTTCAATCAATATAATATAGTTTAATGTGATGGTTAAACAAAAACACATCATTACAATGGTTTTGTGAAATGATTATGACTCCTTCGTTAAGTTGGTAATACTTTGAGGGTTCATGCAGGTTACTCGATCAATACAACTTTTAAAAACCTTCATTCAGTTGTTAGGGAATAAGTTTCCTGTATCCTGGGACTGCGATGTACTGCTGTGTCTGTTAGCTAGCAATAGTGTCATATTGCTTGTTATACAACCGATATTCAGTACGTACTACCTGAAATACATTTTACCCAAGCAAGTGGGCGTTTTTCTACAAATGAAAGTTGAGTGATTATTGATTATGTACGAAGTAATGATCAGATATTTGTCTGACTATCTTTGCTATATTTGCTTCCCGTGTAGAGCATATGGACACCAGATGACGTCTCCAAGATTCTATGTCACCACCAGCCACTTTGTATCCTCGCAGTCCATACCAGCGAGAGCAAAGTAACAGACTGGATCTTTAGAAGAAAACTATTTGTCAGGTAGCCATGGATGCAGCGGTAAAAATCTGACAGCGTAAGTGAGGCGCGTCGACTAAAAGCAGGCACACATACTTGCATTTTTTCTAATATTAAATGGCGCACAAAGATAACCAAGCTGATTCCTGATCACTTCAGTAGCCGATTAATTACAAGCAATAATGATTTTGCCGCTAAGTTGTCTCAGTTTTGCCTTGTTAAACAGACACCATGTTCTTGTGGCTATCCATAATAGGATGTTAGTCGCACTCTGTGGGAATGTCTAAGAATGGGAAGCGGAAAGAGTTACTCAAGTTGGGCGAACCAGTTGTTGGACCTATCGGACCATTTGATTTGGTTGCCACAAGGGTGAATTTTATTGCTTTTAAAAAAATTACGGCATCACACGGCGAGCATGATGATTTTTCACATACATTGCTTGATAAAATATGTCATCAGCACACTGTGCGTTTTGTGCAAGTTTTCGGTAATTTATATTTACTCACGAAAAAATTCCGTCAAATAAAGAGGATTGCTTCTCGATATCAGAGTACCGGGATACGCCTGATTAAGACCAGGTGTAATGAAGAAGCGGGTAGATGGTGGGCACATTAGGTAAGCCATACCACAATTCTTTGATTCCGCTGAGAACATCTTGTGAATAGGGCCCAATGGTAGCACTCATAAAGAGTTTGCTATTCGCTTTGCGGTGGCTAAAACAATGTTCAACTCAATGTGGGCAGTCAGAGTGGCTTAGTGGCGTCCTTTCGCTGTGGAGTTTGTGGACTCTGTAGACCCATATGCTCCACTTTCAAAGCGGATATGGTAAAAAAAATGATTAGTGTAGATATACATATTTTTGAAGCTACAAATATATTACACTTTTAAAAGCTAACCAATGATATATCGTTCTTTATGATATAAGCAAGAATAATGCTGAAAATATTTTGTGTTTTGCATTTATTTTGTAAGTCATACGATTTAATATAAGTCAAATAATCAATGAAAGAATGAGCACGGGTGAAAATAAAACAATAATCTTTAATTAAAAACATTTATCAATGATTGCATAATTTCTCGTTATGATTTTAACATTTTGAAAAATATTAAAGTAGCTAAAAAGTATCTTCCCGGTAGCGTAGTGAGTAGCATGCGTGCCTAGCGGTCCGGGAAATGCGGGTTTGAATCCCCATCTGTCGGATTTTTAAAATCCGAAAATGCAGGACTGGTTGCCCAACGGGTCGAGTAATTGTAATTCTCGTAAAAAATAATGTCAAGTCGTCTTCACATTGCGGAGATACATATACTCCTCTTTTAGAATGGATATCTTCACAATGTGTAGATCCATATGTTCTTCGTTGGGAGCAAACATGGTATAAAAAAAAGAAAGTAAAACGATTTTATATCGACGTTTTGCTTCAGGGAAGCTAAAGAAAAGGCATAGCTTTTAAGCAAGTTTGTTGAACATTTTCACATGTATTCCATCACCTTTCTTAAATTGGGCTATCCATAAATATTTGGCCGTAAAATAACCTCCCGTGTAATAAAACAAACACGTGTTTCAAAAATTATTTCACTGCCCTAAAGCTGTATGTGACATTTTTTATGAACTGAACGCTACCAAACATGACAACGTACCATGAAAAATACATACATATATATTAATGATAAAAACAGACAACATCAAAAAAATGTCGTAATTGTGAATATTTTATTATTTAATACTATTAACACTAATTTAATTAAATTAAAAAAAAATGTAGCCTTCACGTGTTACATATTCTGATTACGTATTTAATATATCTGTAAGAACATTATTTTGGTAATGATTTTGAATGTGAAATTAACTTTGAAGTTACGTTTAATACTGTACATATATTTTATTATAACGAATATAAATAAAATATAAATACACTTTATGTGCTTTTCTTGCGACAAAGAATATTTAGCAACCAGATATTTTATTCCTTATTTTGGCATTATTTTTTATGAATAATTAAAATTTAGTAATATAATTTGATAATTTAACAATCAAGGTGATTTTAATTCTAAATGTTTTATAAATAGACGTATACCAATCTTTATAACACGTATAATATCATGGTTAGTTACACGAAGTAAGTATTTTCATTATGAACTAATAAATTAGAGATTTAAAAAAATGCTATATTATATTTCCCCGGTAGCGTTGTTGGTAGGTAGCGTGCGTGCCTAACGATCCGGGGAATACGGGCTCGAGTCCCCATCTGTGTCGGATTTTTTAAAAATCCAAAAATGCAGGACTGGTTGCCTAT
>JAGVSQ010006165.1:0-16736 GCA_022683975.1 Rhyacophila evoluta
GGTCGCTAACGGTGATCTCACATATGGAAGTTTACCAGTTTTAAATAATTCAGAAAATTAATGTATTGTTATTAC
Source organism: Rhyacophila evoluta (assembly GCA_022683975.1). Taxonomy (NCBI): domain Eukaryota; kingdom Metazoa; phylum Arthropoda; class Insecta; order Trichoptera; family Rhyacophilidae; genus Rhyacophila; species Rhyacophila evoluta. The sequence goes on from JAGVSQ010006165.1 coordinate 76, forward strand.
CTAGAGGCATTGAATATAATATTAACATTCGAATGCGGGTTGAATTTTTATATTATCCAAAATATCTTATACTAATGTTTCGAAACTCCATTGTCATATTCACCTCCAGAAGGGATGATTTGTCAAATAATGAAATAATCGAGATGGCTATCAACAGCGACTGTTTTTTATAGACGCTCATTTCGATATATTTTTTTAATAGTAACATATATTGTGTAGTGTCAGGTGGCATATCAAACTGATGGTAAACATAAACAAATCGTTCTGAAGATGGAATGGATCGTGACGTTAGCATTAAGCTCATTGTAATTGTGAAGGGGAACATTCCGGAGTCAAGAATGCCATTCATTGAATAGCATAACGCACTTCAGAATATTATATATCGTACCAATTTTTAATACAATTATTCTATCCTCGAATTTTTTTTTACATAATGAACTTACAAATTAAAATTTGATGATAATTTTAATTTAGACATTGACTGCATTCTAAAAAATGAAAACTACTCAATTTGTTTTAGCTCGGTTAACTTAGTTGGTAGCGTGCGCGCCTAGTAATCCGGAGAACGCGGGTTCGATTCCCCATCAAAATCTAAAATGCAGGACTGTATGCCCATTGGAATGAGCAATTGCACGACAAAGGAATCTCGGAAAAAATAATCTGTCAAGATGTCTTCACACTGGGGAGATCCATATACTCCACTTTCGGAGTGAATATCGTCTTACTGTGTAGATCCATATACTTTGGGAAGGAACATGGCATATGAAAAATTGTTCTAATTTTTTTACTCCCGTTTTTACTACACTTAAAATCATGAAAATAAGTTTAAATTGTAAAACTAAATCAAATAAAAAGATATTTTTTTTTACACTGTCCGTTCCTAAAGTGGAGTATAAAATTAATCTATACAATGTGAATATGTCTTCTCCAAAAGCGAAGTATATAGAAGTGAAGACTTGTCTTGACTGATTAATTTTCATGAGAATTGGTTGTAAGGCAGTTGCTCAACGCAATCTAACCCACATTTCCCTGATGCACGCTAACAAATCAAACCAATCGCCACTATTTCAAGCAAATATAAAATATGAATATATTGTTTTGTTTCCGACGGCCTTTGAAGAAGAATTTCGAGGCTCTTCAAAACATACTCTACAGTCTTCACTGCGTATCAGATAGAACGGAATACCTTTCTTCTTCGCCTTTCTAGTCATTCTTAGCCGTTCTGAATCATTTAGTTAAATAAATATTTTTTTTCAATGTAAACCTTCCACATAACTTTTCTCTGATGTGATATATGTAAAGCGATTTTTACAAGAATTATTCACTGTCTCACCGGTGGCCGAGTGATTAGCGTGATTCCTCCGAAGCAAAATAACAATCCAAAGATGCAGGACCAGATGTCCAATGGGGCGAGCAATCGGCTCACAATTAATTATCGTAAAAATGCATCAATATATGCCCATATACTCAATGCAATTCTACATACGATTCTTGATTAGTCATATTCGTACTGTACACTGTCCGATATAATAAAATTAACAATTTTTCGATATACGTATTAAGAATATAATTATGTACCATTGTGGTATACAATTTTTAACCCTTCAATTGCTATATAATGAGATGTCATCGTTCGTCAACAAGGAATTTAAATTTAAAACATAAATCGTCGCAAATATTGCAGGAATATGTAACTTGATTTTTTGGTTTGAGTCACTTTATAATGTAAAGTTTTATTTTTTACAATCACTCGTATCGTTAGAACATTTTTTTATTCATATGTTTATAAAAGTGTAAAAATTATTTGTTAGTATAAAATGTCCCAAAGAGATTGCAAAATAAATAAATATTACTTAAACCAAAAAATCAAGCTACGTGCTCTTGCAATATTGGCGACGAAATTTTTACTATACACGCGAGTTAAAGATGAAATTATATTGATCAACCAATATTTTGGCCAATAGGTTATATTTTAAACGATTATAGCTGCTTCTATTGTATTGTATATAAACTCTGCATTTCTCAAACGAACCGCGTGAAAAAATGGTGAGAAGCATTTATTTTGTTATCCGTCGCCCAGCGATGTTTGTTGTACTAGCTATGATTTTATTCTCGACGCATGATTGATGAATTCTCGGGCTCGCTTATTCACCTCACGGATAATTTCGGCTCCGAGCCCAGGATCGAGTGGTCGACTCAAGAGTCACTCTATAAGATCTACCACTCAAGGGAACAATATCGATACATATCGTCAGAGATGGACTAAAATAAAAACATGCCAAATTTTATTTAAAAAAAAAAACAATTATTTGTGTACCATATTTTTTATTATTACTATGTAAGGTAACATTTGAATAATTGTGTTAAAACTTTTAGTCGGTAATCGAAAGGTTAGCGTACGAGCTTCGGGTTTAAAGTCTCAAATACCACAGCTGCTGAATTTATTAAAAAATATTTTTTGGTAAAAACTGTAGCACTTCAGCACCCTGGAGCAAGTGAAATCTTTGCGCCAATTATGATTTCTCATTTCCGAACTCTCACGCAGAACAAACTTTTTTACTACCTCTCAAGGTAATTTTGATTGCGCCCTCCATGATTCGTGCACCCGGAGCAACTACTCCAACCGCTCCTCGGTAGCTGAGCCACTGGGCTAACTAAAAAACGTTTACTGTCACATTTATTTACTTAAAATTGTAATTACAAAACATCCAATATTTCATTACTGTCAATATGTTAGTTAGTGATGTTTGGCTCCGCGCTGACGATGTGTATAACATTCATATCAATATAAAATAATATTATTATAGTACATTATATCTATCATCTATCGAGCCCTATTTTGTCTGTCAATATACGTATCTTATTTTTATGTCATTCTTTAATGTTATAGGCAATCTTCGTCACTTGTAATGTAGTTTTTGATTTTTTTTAAATTTACTCGTGCCTTAAAAATAGTGAATTAAGTAACAATAAATGACAGTATTGTATGTCCTAATTCGGCACTGTGGAATATTTGACGAATCGAAACTGCTGTGGACAAAGCTAATCCTGCTCACCTACCGTCCCAACAAAGAAGGTTATATTTCATAAAGCCGCATTTTACTCTTTTCGGTTATCATCCCGTTTTTCTATCAATCAATAGATATAGCACATAAAATAACATAACACTATATCCAAATAAGTGGCGTACACAAACAGGTAGTCACTTTTTATGTGGGGGCAGCATTGCTGTCGAAATTCATTTCTTTAAAACACCCGTACTGTCGCATATTTAAAACTAATTCGAGACGACAAGTGTCATCTGTGTAAATTATCTAATATATTGTGATGTTTAGAATGCTATATTTCGCAGAAGAAATCATGCAATAAATGGTAAGGAATATTTACTTTCTACGAGAAACATATTTCCAGCGAAAAACATATTAACTAACGTGGAGTTGGAGCAGTCGCTCTAAGCGCACGAATAATGGGGGGCGCGAAATTGTAAAGAATAAAAAGACTTATATTTATTTACACGCGTGGGATAAAAAATAACAATAAATTATGATTTCGTGAATGATCTTATTACTGGACGGCATCATATTCGATCAAAAATCAAACAGTTATAACATAAAAAAACAAATTTTGGAACGCAGGTATTTTACTTGCTGCAGTGCGCTAAATATGTAGCTAAGCCACTTCTCACTGATCCGGGATTCTTTCGTTATTTGCCGATCGCCTTACAAATCCTCATGTTATCGTGTATCTGGTTATCTCCCGGAATACCAGAATCTCGCCGATTGACAGAAGAGACAAGTGGGCTTTTGACCCTCCGTTTATTTTTTTGTTTAAATTTAATTTTAGTGCACCTCACTCTATTTGATTAATAGATATTATATATTATTAAGACAGGAGATCAGTTGAGTATTTTTTTAGATTCTTACTATGAAAGTTGCACTATTTTTAATTTTAACGTGTTAGCTTGGTAGCTCGCAGTACAATAGAAGATAAATCATTTTTCGTATGAAAATTAATTGAATTCAATCAAAATTTAATTTAAATAAAACTGATAATAAATAGACTGTACGTTCGGCTTGTACACCACTGCTGCTTGGCGGTTGGATGCCTTCAGATCTATATTTCTTATACAAAATACCATTACGATTTTTATAATATTTGATCGGTTATAATAATATATAACGAAAGGTAGATATTATTTAACAAAATAATATAATTTGATGAAACTTAATCATATTTACTCATCATTCATGACGACAGGTGCTTTTATTAAAATATACATCTACATACGATTCAGATTTTAGAAACATATATTTTTCTACTGGAAGGTTATATATAATACATTAAAATATAAAATTGCTTATGGTTGATTAAAAAAATATTCTTACAAAACAAAGATTATTAAATTAATATAAGTTCTATCTTGAACTTTTTGCACCATGTCCCGCATTAATTTAAAAACTCAGTCATTTAAATATGTCGACAAATTACCTAAGAAAATTTGACAAATCTATCAATCTCTGAGAACTACTCTGTAAAATATATAACTACAATATGTTGAATTCGTATTTTTCAAAAGTGTTATTTCTGTAAGCACCTATACAAATCGTTTAAATATGTTTTTAAAAGCAAATAAATCAGTTTTACACTCTCGTGTAAGATTAAAACAAAATTAAATAGCAAATTTGCACTTTATTAATTTAAAATGGAAAATCAATAAAAATGTTAGACCGATACGTCAGGTTACAACTCTGCATAGGTTTAAATTCATCATTTTACTAATTTAAATTTTGTTTATCAACCATCCATTATAATATTTTAGTAATTTGACTTAGCTCTTCGGATAGTAATACTTATCCATAATGCTGCGCCGTGGGTCGAAGTGAGTGCTGTTAAATGTAATTCATATTATTTTTAAAAAGTGTTGAAATGATTGAAGCGTAGAGATTTTTTTCAATGCCTCAGTCCGCATCTGGTATGTATCATCATCAGCGCACCACCCGGTCTCCCAGCACGACGACATTAGTCCACTTCACACCTTAGAATCGAAAATTAATGTCCATAATGAATCACACCATCGATGTTGACCTCTTCTACCATTCTCCGTTTACTCTTTCATAACTCAAAAATGTCTACACACATTCACTATCTGTTCGGTACATATCGTCTTCTTATACTTGATTTTTACTACTTGCCTCAGTAGCGAACAAGGCCAGTAAGTACTCATCTTCAAATATAAGTCTATTTGATCACAATTATATCATCGTTTGATAGTAAATTTAGATGTATTACGTATATAAAACAATTAATAATATAACAGACATAATCAGGAAAATTTATACCCACTTTTCCGAATAGCCAAGCTATTAGAAGGTTTAATATTTATTTGAAATCACTATTGTATTATACCAGTATTTGCCTAACTGTGGATTGTGGCCCTCTTGAGCCGCAGGAATTCTGGCGATGGCAGCGATCTTTTCAGTATATATCATTAAAAAAAAATTTACTCGCTGAACGTAAACTCATTGAATGAATATCATTTGAAATTTCTCGTTTTTCTGACATCGAAAATATTTTATTTACGGGGGGCGCAATTTTTATCTCATTTACGAAAATGTTTATTTTTAAAAATATTTTTTCCATGTATAAATGTACATTGTGCTTCTTAAATAAAGGCTGATACTATAAATAAGCGTAGTAATCGAAATAGCTATCGACAAGCTTATGTTAAAAAAAGTCATTTGATTAATTATTAAAAAAGTGAAAAACTTTATTTAAAACAAATACATACAAAATTTCTTAATAATTTACCTTTAAAAATCATACATTCCTTTATATTATTGACTATTATAACCGCTATTTTTTAAACTAATAATAGTCCAGCTCAGTGTCGTAGCTACCGAAAAACAGTTGGAGCAAGTTATTCCAGGCTCACGGAGTAAGGGAATCGCAAGCAAAATAAAGTTTTAGTCCCAGAGTTAAAAAAGGGGATAAACCACAAATTCTCGACGAAAGTAAAACCGTGAGACCTAAAAAAATACGAACAACTAACTATAGGGAATTTTACAACGATTTTACTTTCTCCAGGGGGCTGAATTTGTAGCTATGCCACCACACAGTTACTATTTCCAAAATAGTCTAAATCCAAATACATAATACACCTAATCAACATATGTATTATTAGCCCATGTGATTATCTACTCAAATAATGATTTCATAATACAGTATATTTAACAATAAACGCATACCGTCATCATTCCGGATCTGTCATTCGAATTATATTCATTGGCGAATCTATCGACAATTGTATAGTTTATCATCTTTATGTATAGTCAATGATGTTTTTACTTCCAACTTACATGCTCATAATAAGATTTATTGTAAATATAATAAAGTTATACTGACCGTTGTGTTAATCTTATAAATATTTAAAATGTATGAACTTCTACATACAATGTTATCTGCGGTCTAAATTGTAACATCATTTGTATACGATCTGTATTTAACATAGCCTTATGCCATACACATCAATTGTTGAGAGCAGTTAGTGATAGTAAAAATCAATTAGTTAAGTTTATTTTCTGATAAGGTTTTTCACTACCATAAGGAAGTCATTAAAGAAACAGTTTTTATGTTAATGATATTTTTATGGCACGCAAGCTCGTTTTTTATTTAAGTTTAATGAGACATTATTAGGGTAGGCTTAAACTTTTTCCAGAGTATCCTCTATAAAGTATAGCTTCCATAAAGAAATTCAGCCTAAAAATTTTGAAAACTTGAGTCTCGAATACGCTTATCAGTACCGCGCCGTGGGTAGAAGGTGCCCTCCGCAAAAAGTTTTTTGAACTATTTATTAACAATTCTAAATTATTTAAAACTTCAAAATATGAGATCACTGTTAGCGACCCGGGTTTCACCTTTTGGCATCTTCAGGCAATGCCGAAGATGAAGAACCCGAAGATGCCGAAAGGCGAAACCTGGGTCGCTAGCAGTGATCTCACATTTGGAAGTTTACCAGTTTTAAATAATTTAGAATTTAAAATCAATTTCCATCAAGCACCATCAGTCGAAATATTAATTATTTATTAACCTAATAATAGTATTTTTACTGTTTTATAATTTATACTGTTTCATCTCTCTGAGCATATTATAATTATTTCAATTAAAACATCTTTTTAATCTATACTTGCTTTAATTATGCAAATATCATTGCATTTAGAAAATGATGGAAAATTTATTTAATTTTTCTGACAAAAAGACGCCCGTCATATTCACGCGCCCTTGTGCTATGTATAATCTTGGTGTGGCCCTGATAATTATATTCAGGTAAATATTATTATGTAATATGTCTGCGTGTAGTTTCCAGTGTTTTTCAGCTTAAAATCATTGTGTATTCAGTATTATTAAACATGTCCAATAATGTGTACGAAACGAATTAGATATACTGAGGTCGGTACAAATTAATGGACCAATAGAGCCTCATTCGATCTAGTTTTCACAAGGGCGAATTTCATATTTTTTAATAGGTTTCATCACATGGCAAGAGTGATAATATCTTCATATAGTTGATAGACTCTTTAAACATATGTGTCATTTTAATCCTTTTACACACTTGCAAGAAACCTTGCAGGGCAATTTCTACTTAATCTTGGGATATTCTCGTCGAATACGGTAGATTGTTTCTCCATATCAGAGCTTTGGAATATCTCTCATGAAGACATAAATGTGAGTACAGGGTAGACTGATCGTCACAAATAACACATTATTTTGTTCCCAATAAAGTATTATGATTGCATGCAGATTGGTGTATTTTATTCGAATGGGTTGCACCAATTCAGTACCAACTTATCAATAAGAAAAGTAAAATGTCCAAATAAATATTCAAGTTGTAGAGATGTGTACAGTATCGCGCCATGGGCAAAAGGCGCTTTTCTGCAAAAACTTTTTAAATTATCTCATATTTCACTGATTGATAACTTGTATATTTTTTAATTTCTAGCCTTATTCTAAGTGTTTTAAAGAAGACTATTTAAATTTATACAAAAATAATTACACGTAGAAAGTACTGACGAATCTAATTATGTTTTCTTATAAAATGGCGCTCATCACATTCAGACGCCCTTGTGCGCATCGGCACGTCGCGGCCCTGAATGTGTATATCCACCCACCCCTCGAACTCTAAAGTTTATTTTTTTATGTGTTATAATACCTTGCTACTTTAATATTGATTATGGTATCGTATTCATCTTTATATGGCATGTTTTAATGATTACTTATAATACATTCTTTTGTATTAACTATACATTTTCAAAATTAAACAGGACATATAAAAATATTTTTAATTATTCATAATAATTTATATTTACTCATAAAAGGTTCTGACTGTGCGTAAATATTGTATTTATGGCGGGCTGATGTGTGGTTATGGTTAGTGCCGCGAGAGGAAAAAATCGACAGGGAGGTCCTTTTTTGTTCGTCGATCCTCTTCGATCTATTGTGAATTGTCAATAATTAATCACGTCATCCTCACAAAAACATTTTTTCATGTTTCGCGTCGATTCTCATTTCTAGTATATTATCGGAAAGAATGGTAAGCTCATGTAGGTATGCTTAATTTGTAAATACAGGTCCACATTAAGAACACAGTTAGTTTTCGTTTCAATTTTTAATTTGAAATGAGAATTCGATGATGGCACAAAACGATTTTTTTTCCACTGTGTTCATTTTGATAGCTGAGTAGTTGATCTTAATAGTATGAAGATAACATCAGGGCCGTGGCGTGCTATAAGGTTAAAGACGCGGTCGTCTCAGGCGGCATCATGTAAGGGGCGGCAAAAGTAGCGAAATCAATATAAATGCTCCTAATCTACGAATCATGCGGAGGCGCCGTCATTGAAAATGCGAATTTGAGCACAAAACAAGAAACCTTCTAGGACGTAATTTCAGGAGGCAAAAGGGGCGGCATTTAATGACTTGCTTAATTCTGAGGAAGCTTTGTGTTAGGGTAGCGTGAGAACTAAAAAAAACGATTGGCTATTGTGGTCACAATAATTTTACTAGCTCCAGAGCGCTGAATATGTAGCTACGCCACTGATTAGCGCTGATTGGTAGCCTATCTGCGACACTGTATCCATATTTGAATGCCTAGTAAGATACAAATTATAAATAAGACAGTCAATTAAATATCAGTTTTCTTAAATAGTATATATAACATTCTAGTACATGTGTAATAAATCATCGTGTTGTCTATTTTATGTACATAATATAATCAGCTTGGATCCATTCATTGGCATTCTAGTGCATTGCCCTGATATAAGTATTATCTACCTTTTTTACTAATATACAGTTATTGCAATATTAATTAACCAATGAAAACACAGGGAGCCATTTCTTCTAGATAAGCAATTTTATACTTATCACATATGCTAGAGACGGGAAGTGTTTGGTGTATATAACTATTTTTCATAATAATTTTGTTTAAGATTCTTAGATGTATCAGGAGTTTATATTTTCAGATTAAATAAGGATGATTACATCAAGTGATTTGACAGTGTGTCTATCACTTCGTTTTGTTTACTTAGTGGTACAAATACTTATTCATTCGAGACGTTAGGCTTAAATATTGTAGACCATTTGATCTAGATGGGGGTCGTCAAACCCTTGAGCCAAAAAAGCCAAATATGAGAAGCACAACGTTTTAGAACTATTTCCAGACCCATAAAGTAAGCGTAGAAGAGCCAAAATACTAGAAATCTCAAATAATATTCAATGAGTTACATTAAACGAGCAAAAAAACAACCGCAAAATCAATGAAAAATATATCTATTTACGGAAAAAAGAGCCGTACGTGCGTACCTCAACAGCCGTGGTTTGACAACCTCTGGTCTAGGTTATATTATAAATGTAAAAAAAATCCAATATTACATGCCTGTTTTTATTTATAAGCGTTACGTACACAATAAATACAGAGGTAGACAGAAAGATAACATTATTATTACCCGTTTAATTCTATTTATTCCGCATTATATATTATCTGCTTTTTTCATACGCTGTGAATGATAAAAGTTATTTTTAGTCGTTCAAAATGTGACATTTAGTTGTTATAAAAATACCAAAATATTTGATACTTATAATAAAATATATAACAACAATAAAACTAAAAGAATCGCGAGAAATCGCATTTTGAATTTTTTAAAACAAAATACATCTAAACTCATGCATATTTACTTCAAACGGGATTGCAACACACAATCACCGCTTTGTAAGCAAGCCCGCTAATTTATTGTAAAAAAGTGAAAAACATAAATTATTCATATTCGGCATCTAATATAATGAAAGCATAATTCATATTTAAACTAATAATTTCGTGCCGCTACTGAATATTTTTGTCTAATCTGGTGAATACTCATTTATCAAGCAAACTTTTTATTGGCTATGGGAAAACATATATTTTTTACATAACACAATAATTTCAATTGTAAATAATAATTGTATGTATACTATTTCAAGGAATGAAAATATAATTTTTTTTTTTGCAATTTTTTTGCTGTCGTCGTAGTTAATTTTCTCATCGCATTTTTTAAATTTACATTTCAATTCTATTATTTATTTGTTCAGAATTTTCACTCGTTAATTTTAGTTCAATTACCGATACCGTTATCATCGAACTATATCGACTCACCAATGTGTGAAGGCCTCTCTTAACTCGCTTTGGTCTTTTTCATCCTGTGTACTTTAAGATCCCACATAAAATATGCAGCAATAAACTATTTCGTCAATACAGTGGCCTTTAAATCCATTACCAGTTGTTGTCTACAACCTATGTGGCTTGTATTCCGGTCATTTTCATTTCAAATTATATTTCATCGCTTTTAATTTCTTCTATATCTAAGACTTGGTATGTCTCCCCGGTAGAGAGAGGTTATATTGTGAAAAATAACCTGTCAAGACCAACGTCCCCTCTAATTATTTCGTTGTGTGTGCGGGCCATCAATTGATGTGTGCAGTCCATCAACTTAGGTGTGTGGGCCATCAATTTATGTGTGCAAGAAAAAAAGAGGCGAGATTACATTTTCCCAATATGTAGGTTACGTATAAATCCTATCATGAAATTAAAATAAAATGGATTATTACACAAAACAAAAACATGGTTTCAAGTTCCTTTCTTTGAAATGTGTGCGAGGGATCAAAACATGTTTGCGGGATTTTTTATCAGATGTGCGGCCGCACATACGCACACCTTAAAGGGAACGTTGGTTAAGACATGTCTTCAGATTGCGAAGACCAATATACTCCAATTTCGAAGCGGATATCGCCACAGTGTGTAGATCCATATACTCTATTTATAGTAAAAAAAATCCATGTATTTGTCTCTCTGTTTGTCTCCCTTGTGTCAAACTTTTATCAAGATTTGATAGAGATAATATGTATCCAGCAAGTGAATAGATTTAAAAATAATCGGAAACTGTAAAAAAATACAGCTCTTAACAATTATCGTTATGTTAAATAGTCCACTAATTAATTTATTCTAAATTAAATTTCTATGTATTAAAAAATGTAAAATAAGAATGCGCCATATATTTTAATTCATGATCTGCCTGGTAAACTATTATAAAGGTTTTTGTTTTATAATTGTTCACATTATTATAATATAATAATATTTATACTATAACAATTGTCATGTTTGCTTATATTGTATGTATATACTTGATGACAAATAAACATTTTGTTTTTACAAAAAATACTTTTTAATACATCTTATGGGAATGAAATATTTGTAACTGAAGTAATTATACAGTTTTCTTAAAATTATGTATATTTTCAAACAACGCTTAAGATATGGCATTTACAAAATAAAAAAAAGAACCAAGACCTTTTTTTTAGGTCTCACGCTATCTTAACTTTTACTTTAGTCCAGCAATTTGCAATGAGGCAATTTTGAGCCTCCTTATCTTAATCCGTATGCTTCACTTTCCGAGTGGAGATGAATAAAAAGAAATACCTACATTGAGATATGTTTATGATTTGGGCGTCTCTTATGTTGTGAATATTTCAGCCAAGCATTGGCACATTTTACATATATAATTTAAAAAAATATTATACCAATTCACCAAATATATCGACTGCAGATAAGCAAAAACCGTAATTTTTTTCAATATTCAATAATAACAATGTATATTACATACTATATGTTCTATCACAAGGACATAAGCTGTAAATTCTCAATTAATATCTAAATTTAGCTTTTAAATATTGAAAAAAGGACTTCTACCTAATCAATTGAATAGATTTTTCTTAAATAACGTATTAAATTAATATCAGACTGGACAAATATAGCACCAGTTTTAATCTTCATGCACTTGAAGGTTACGTCCATTTAATATTTAAATTTTGGCCCGAAATCAATAAATAAACGTTTTTTTGTGTCTCGTGTAAAATTTGTTCAGTGTGGTCCACGTTCTTATTTATTTCTACAGTCAACTCTCTAATTGTAATTGTTTTATTACAGTACAAATACTTACTATAATTATCTTCATATAAGTTACGTGACTTTTAATGAGAACCAAATAATATAATCAGGGCAAACTGCAAAGCGGAGACTTAGATAAACTTGGCCTGGTCTCTGTGGACTTTGGTAAAGTCGCCGCCTGTGTTATCTTCTTCATTTTTTTTATTATTTCGTTGTGGTGGTAACTACGGGGAGCGTGTATTGCGAACATAAATCAAACCCAAGTGACACCCGCTCTTTTATTTACGGGTGTATAAAATATATATATATTCGGTCATCCGATAGATGTTTACACCTTGCAGCAAATTTTATTCCATATGGAGATCGTGCTCAGTGGCAGATCAAAACTTTTTATTATCCCATCTCACTCTGACGTATTTATTACTTTATAAAATACTTAACAATCTCTAACGAATAACTCTTTTTAGTTTTCACAATCATTCCCATGTGATGGAGTAATAGCTAGTCTTCTTCTTTTTTCTTCCATATACACTACCTAAGTGGAGCATATGGACATCACCAGCCAGTATTCTTGCGTCATCCCAGATCATACCTGTATCCCGTAACTCCACCGAAAACATTCTATAGATAGTATTTAGCAACCTTCCGGGACGCCGACAACCGGTCGGCTTGAAGAATAGGCAGGCCAGGTTCAAACTCCCTTGAGGCATCCGCAATATGTGGCCGAGCCAGGTCCAGCATCGCAGCTACACATTGTTGATAACCAGTACTTGCTCGTTGTTTAATTTCTTCAAATATGCTAATTGCAAGGACTTAATAGTTTAAGTATTTCAATTAAGCAATAATGCATTTACAATATGATATTAAAAAATTACAAAAGAGTTTAAAAAAGATATAGAAAACAAAGCAAATATTGTTAAAACAACAATAAATATAAAAATAATGTATGAAGAGAGAATTGGAGGAAAAAAAGAAAAGAGAGGGGGGTCTGCACATATCATTTTCTATAAGTATAACAAAACAATATCTATCTAAACTCATCTCACTCAAGTGGAAAATATCAATAGCCAAAGCAGTTTCGTTAAACATAATCATTTCTCTCCTTATTGGCATTACTACTAGTGATTTAGTTCTACACTTATATAATACTTAAATAAAATAAAACAATTAGTATGAAAAATGGTCACCTCTAAAAAAGTATTTTGACTAATTTCGATAATAACCTAAGGCGGACTTGAACCTTTTCATACAGTGCCTAATTTTAACAACGCTGTTTTTATAGTTTTCTATATTATTTGGATAACTTCAATAATAACAATTTGAAAATATGTTTTAGTAAAGAATAAATAATAGCCAATTTTAGTTGGAAACCTGATTTTTTATTTGACCAATTGTGATAGTACGTAATTATTTCATCCTTTTTACCCGGTAGCGTAGTTGGTAGCATACGCGCCTAGCAGTCCGGGGAATGCGAGTTGGATTCCCCTTCTATCATTTTATATATCCAAAAATGCATGCCAGCATCATCAAAGAAATATAGCCCAATGATGGCGACAAATGGTTTTCCATGTATAAATTGAAGATGGTTATTGCCCCAATAGCGGCCATTTTATTTTTTGATAAAACCAACCAAATTGAAATGTGCCTCGTTGCTCATAATGATTTTCGCCAAATATTTAGCAATTATTTAAATAAAATGTTTTGTTAATTTTTAGCATGTTTTACGGCGTTAGATGCTTCATAATGAATTTTTCACAGATTCAAAAAAATACACTGTGAATTTACTGTGTGGATCCATGCCTCACTTTCGGAGCGAATATGGTATTTAAAAAATATATATTTCACTATCATTTATTAGAAAAATACGTATATACCGATATTGTCTGAGGATGAGTGTAAGATTTGAGCCACCAGGTAAAATATTATATGTAAAATTTAACCCCGTCGAGATACGCCACTGAAAATTGATATTTTGTGACTGTATATTTTTATTATTCTTAAATTTGATTCATCGTTTGGTATCATAGCTACATTCTTTAAAAGGAGACTTACACCTCTTAACGGTTATAATGGCATTTTATTCTTGTACACATTTAATAATATCTCAAATTTGACTTTTTAAAAACTGACTTATGTTGGCGGCATCATTAAAAAAAAATGAAAATAAGTTTCTAATTCAACCCTTTTAAAATCTCGTCATACATCCATTGAAAGAGCATTAGTGTGATTTAAAGACCCATTTGGTCACTTTAAGAGCATTACTTTTATTAATTCCATAATCATTTTAGTCATCATCAGCTACAACCCAAAACCCAGCGTAAAACTTTAACTGATCTTGCTAATATCATAGGATGCGTTTTATATTCCAGACCGATGTGCATATCTGTGCCGAAATTTGCATCCTAGCACGATATGTGTGTGATGTTGCAACGTCTTGTAACTACATTTGCTTTAGGCCAAATGGTACAAGAAAGTCACTAGTAACTGTTACATTGCCTCTAGCATCCCCGAAGAAATATGGCCCAATGATGCCACCAGCTGAAATGGTGCACCATTTATAAATTTAAAATGTTCAGTGCCCCAATATCGGCTATTTATTTTTTAATAAAACCAACCAAGTCGAAATGTGCCACGTCGCTAATAATGATTTTTGCCTAAAATTTAACAATTGTTTAAATAAAATCTTTTGTTAATTTTAGCACGTTGTTGCGGCGTTAGAAGCTTCATAATAGTCTGTTATCAACCCGTCTCAATAAATTTGAAAACACGAACTGAATAATAACAGACGAATCAAAATGGCGGCTAAAGAAAATTGGCCTGAAACATAAATCGCATCCTGTAATTAATCACAAGAAAACAAGCGATAGTAACACGAATTTACTTAATTTTTAGCTTTAGAATCTTTAAACTAGAATCATTTCGTCATAATTTCTTGATTCTTTTGATAAATAATTATTTATATCAACAATCGACAATGACTATTGTTTAAACAGTTTCATCCCGCCATCGACACGGTTTCCTATTGAATTTCTCATCACATATCTCCACATGTTACAGCTAATAATATTACATAAAAAATAGTTTACTGATTCTGAGGGACCCTTAAAATAGCTACTGATAAAAGTAAATATTTGTAATCGATATAATTATAAGTTGCCTTAGTGTACGGTCTACTTTCTTGGGAGCCAACTAAAGCGGTCAATGATTCCAATAATTTTATTACACATACATATTTCGATTCCATCAGGAAACATACGATGGTTATCAATACAAGAGATACTGTATGGTCTTAGAAGTCTGATCTTCATACTCGGTTAAAAATCCCGTGAGCAATGCTTGTTACTGCAGCGTCACGTGGCCGCGTGATGACTTTACGAAAATTACAAGCATCGCAGCTATTTTTGTTGTTAGTTTTTTTCGTAGACGTCAAACATAACTTTGGGAGAAAACAATAGCTCGGCGAACTTTGAAGAGTCCGAGATAAGGTTATGCTCGGTCACCGTTCACAGCGGATAGCAGACGATGTCACTATGATCGTATGACGCGAGAATTCCCTTGCGAATTGGAATGATGCGCTATTCTGCCCTGATAAGTAAAACGAAGCTAATGGAAATCTGGTTGAGCGTACTGAATTTTGAGAGAAGAAAGTAACATATTTTTCATTGCTGCTTAATACGTTTTAATTCGTATACTAAAGAACAGTAAGTCAACGTTTCTAAGCAAAAATACAGCAAATGCCTATCACATGATTATGTGCCGTGTTTTTATTAATAAAGTATATTTTAATGACTTTCGTAGTAAAATTAATCATTACGTTCAGAATTTCATCTAGTAATATATATTGCCTCATACTAATTTTATTTAATGATCTTTTGCCATTAGCTGCATTTTTGCTTATGGGGATAATTAAGAACTGCAAAACGTAATTCTAAATTCGCAAATTCCGGAATTCGTTGTTATATTTGCAATTTCAAAAAAAAACATTATTTATTTGTATTTTCTTGAAATTCGTAATCTCTAGGGACAGTATTAGGTTCAAATCCTGCAGCTACATAAAGATTATTCAACGATAGATGACTTGATATCCAATATGTATAGTGATTGTTTGGTAAAAAATCTTTATGATCAACTGAATATTCTTAGATTCTAAATTATTTAAAACTGGTAAACCTCCATATGTGAGATCACTGTTAGC